>WNGS01074446.1:87947-111822 GCA_020271785.1 Procambarus virginalis | reverse complement strand
GGGGTGCAGATATAATAACCCAGCTGGCAACCTTGTTAAGAAGAAGATAGAGAAGACAGGCAGGAAAGGAGTTCCTGCAACCTTTTTGTCTGGCAGGCAAGACTCAGGGGAGGTTATTGTTATAAGGTAAGCCTGAGTCTTCCTTCACTCTTCCACGGGTCTAGGCCGGAACTGCTGATAGCAGTTTCCCCGTGGTCGACTGAAGGGGTTCCAGGGTGAATCAGTGGCACCCCTTTCAGTGGTGGAAGCAAAGACCTGCGGTGGTGGGCATTGCTGGTCCTCTCCTGTGGGACCAAGAAGACTCCAGTGAATCCCGGGAGTCGGAGGGGCTGAGTATTCGACCTTTTGAGCCCCTAGCAGCCGAGTGCTAGCAGAGCCCGAGCCCACCCCCAATGAAACCACCTACAAAATTCTCAGGGGAATTGACAGGGTGGACAAAGACAAACTCTTCAGCATGGGTGGGATATGACCAAGGGGACACAGGTGGAAACTTAGTACCCAGATGAGCCACAGAGACGTTAGAAAGAATTTTTTCAGTGTCAGAGTAGTTAATAAATGGAATGCACTAGGAAGTGATGTGGTGGAGGCTGACTCCATACACAGTTTCAAGTGTAGATATGATAGAGCCCAGTAGGCTCAGGTATCTGTACACCAGTTGATTGACAGTTGAGAGGCTGGACCAAAGAGCCAAAGCTCAACCCCGCAAGCACAATTAGGTGAGTACAATTAGGTGAGTACCTCCAGCCACCTCCAACTTTCACCTCACGCTACAACCACATTCACACTACATCCACCATCACAGATTACCACCACCACCACTACCACAAAACACTACCACCACCACCACGAACAATCACCACCACAACACACTACGACGACCACCACCACCACCACACATTACCGCAGTACACTACCACCACCACTTCACAATACCAACACCAAAATACATTACCACCACCACCACACAATCCCACCACCACCACAATCCTCCACCACCACAACACACTACCACCACCACCACACACTACCACCACCACCACTCACTTCCACCACCACCACACACTACCACCATCACACACTACAACCACTTCCACACACTACCACCACTTCAACACACTACCACCACCACTGCACACTACCTTCAGCACCACACACTATCACCACCACCATACACTACCACCACCACACACTACCACCATCTGCACACACTATCACCACCTCAACACTCTACAACCTCCACCACACACTACTACTACCACCACACACTTGTAGTGGTAGTACTTGCCATCCCTGAACCCATGTTGATGCTGTGTTACAAAGTTCTTTCGCTCCAGATGTTCCACTAACTTTTTTTGCACAATCTTCTCCATCAGCATTCCATGCAAGCTGATGGAGAAGATTGTGTGTAGAAAGCTAGTGGAACATCTCGAGCGAAAGAACTTTGAAACACAGCATCAACATGGGTTCAGGGATGGCAAGTCCTGCCTCATATGGTTAATTGAATTCAATGACCAGGCAACAAAAAACAGGCAAGAAAGAGAGGGGTGGGCAGATTGCATATTTTTGGATTGCCAGATAGCATTTGATACAGTACCACACAAGAGGCTAGTGAAAAAGCTGGAGATGCAGGTTGGAAAGAAAGGGAAGGTACTCCATTGGATAAGGGAGTACCTAAGCAGCAGAAGGCAACGTGTCACTGTGAGGGGTGAGATCTCAGATTGGTGAGACGTCACAAGTGGAGTCCCGAAGGGGTCAGTAATTGGACCTATTCTGTTTCTGATATATGTAAATGATCTCACAGAGGGTATAGACTCGTTTCTCTCAATGTTTGCTGATGATGCAAAAATTCTGAGGAGGATTGAAACAGGATGATAGTAGGAGGATACAAGATGACCTAGACAGACTGAATGAATGGTCCAACAAATAGCTGCTAAAGTTCAACCCGAGTAAATGCAAAGCAATGAAAATGAAACTAGGCGGTGGACACAGGAGGCCAGACACAGGATCCAGAATTGGAGATGAAGTACTTAATGAAACGGACAGAGAAAAAGATCTAGGAGTTGATATCACACCAAACCTGTCTCCTGAAGCCCACATAAAAGAATTACGTCTGCGGCATATGCGAGGCTGGCTAACATCAGAAGAGCCTTCAGGAACCTATATAAGGAATCATTCAGAATCTTGTATACCACATATGTAAGACCAATCCTGGAGTATGCGGTCCCAGCATGGAACCTGTACCTTGTCAAGCACAAGACGAACCTAGAAAAAGTTCAAAGGTATGCCACTAGACTAGTCCCAGAACTAAGAGGCATGAGTTACGAGGAAAAGCTGAGGGAAATGCACCAGACGACACTGGAAGACAGAAGACTATGGAGATATATGATCACTAGCTACAAAATCCTCAAAGAAATTAACAGGGTTGACAAGGATAAACTATTCAACACTGGTGGTACACGAACAAGGGGACACAGGTGGAAACTGAGTACCCAAATGAGCCACAGGGACGTTAGAAAGNATGGTGTCAAAAATTAAAAAAAAAATCATTCTTTCGGTTAGGCTGCGGGAGGGGCGCGCCGTAGTTTTGGACTTTATATGCATATACCCTATGGGGAATTCATTGCGAATACATTGATACCAAAATGAAAGATCTAGGATGAGAATCGAGGTAACAAGTTGAAAAGAGTAAATACATTTTATTGGTCATGATGAGTGCTCATGAGGGGTAATACGCTGTCACATTCTCTGTTTGCTGTGGGTAGTACGCCGTGCTTTGAACTGTATATATGCATATACCCCTGTAGGGAATTCTATTGCAAACACAATGAAATAAAAATGAAAGACCTAGGACGAGAACTGAGGTGGCCAAAGCGAAGAGTGAACACATTTCATTGCTCTTAAGCGCTCCTGGGTAACTCGCTCTCACTTTCTCTGTTTTGTTGCGAGTGGTACGTCGGGCTTTCGGACTTCATATGCATTTAATCGTGTAGAGAATTCTATTGCGAACACAATGATATCAAATTGGAAAACCTAGGACGAGAATTGAGATGACAAAGTTGAAAAAGAGTATACACCTTTCAGTATCTCTAATAGAGGCACACCTCCCATCTCTCCTCAGGTTACCACGGCCTGCTTTCATCACGTCGGCGGGTGAAGCGGGCCACGGTTTTTGACATTATATGCATATACTCCTGTTCGGAATTCTATTGTAAACACATTGATACCAAAATGAAAGACCTAGGACGGAAATTGAGGTGACCAAAGTGAAAAGAGTGTACACATTTCATTTCTCTCTAGTGCTCCCGGGTTAACCTGTCCTCTTAAAAATAACGTCGCGTCTGGCCGTTTGCCCGTATGGCCGAAAGTGGACATAATTTGAAAATGAAAAAATTGAAAATAAATTTGGGATTTTTTTTTTCAACAACAGTAAGATAAGGGTCCTATAGATAGGTGGGCAGGAAATTCTCATAAAGTTTCAAAACGGTATGAAAAACGTTAATTGAAAGTTCCTCTTCTAACCTGTCTGAGGAGGGCCAGACGACTCAAACAGAAAACGGAACAGTACGTCACTTTTTTGAGTCGATTTCATTTCAAATTACGTCCAAATCTGGCCATAGGGCACATACGAGCCAAAAGTGACGTTATTTTTAAGAGGACAGGTTGCCCGGGTAACACTCTCACTTTCTGGGAAAGTGAGAGCGTGGGAGATAAGTTTGCTGCACGTGGTAAGCCGGGCTTTTGGAGTTTATATGCTTTTAGTCCTATAGAGCATTCTATTGCGAACACATTGATGCAAAATTGAAAAACCTAGGACGAGAATTAAGGTGACAAAGTTGAAAAGAGTATACACTTCTCAGTATTACCGCACACTCCTGCGGAACACCCAAAACTACTAGGCAAGGTGAAGTGCTCGACCCCGTAAAGCGCGAAAGTGCTTAGCATGTTGTGGCCTAGGGGTATGGGGGAGGGTGGTGTTTACCAGGTCACTGGATGTCAATCCCTGCATTGCTGCAAAGTATTTCAGCATAGATAGTTGACGTCAAAGTGATTTCCATGAGTATAGCCACAAATAATATTCTACAGAGTAAACAAAAGGACTCCAGCTGACAGCACCAGTGTCCCCACTGTACGATATTCTCATGCGTTACATAGGAGAGGTTACGTCCACCTGGAAACCGGTCTGGCATTACTGACAGGCGTTCGCCAGTGTTATAACTAAGAGTATTGCTATGGGGAATCTAGTATTAATTTGGTGTAAGGGCAGTTAGAATACAGATGTACCCAAGTTATGGAGATCTAAAAGGCCCGGCCCCCCAAAAAATATAAAAATAAACTTATAACGGCTTATACTGCAATTGTCAGCCTAGAGGTAGATCATAGATCTCCTATACAGGAAGAATGGATACTCCGTTAAACTAACTTATTTATTAACCCCTTAACAACCCCCCATATACATCCACACCAATAACAATAATAATAATTACTTTACCACACTATCTTACGTTAAAAGCCTTGGTCCACATAGGCAGGATCTAAGGTTTACACTGAGAACAAGCTAGGGTAAAGTACTACTGGTTAAGAACTGAAGTTTGATGCAGCTTAGGGTAGTGAGACCACGTGGTACCCTAATACAACACAACACAACACTACACTTAGGGGTACCCAAACACTGGCAAATACTACCCCAGGTCTACACAAATCTTTCACTTCCAGAGTAGGCACACTTACAAACACAGTGCTTAACTTAACTTAAGGTAAGGGAAATAAGTAAGAGGAAAGGTAGAGGAGTGCAGAGAAGCTCAGAAAGGTCTTGACCCCCAGGAACGCCAGTCAGAGAAGAGCGACCGCTCCAGTCTCCGCCTTCAGCTGACTCGCTGCCGGCAGACTACTCAACTAATGGCACAGCAGTCCTATCCCAAGTTTACTCAGATCTACTTTACTAAGGCTTTCTAATTATTTGTAAACATAGTTGGTGCCTATTTTATTATTTAATAATCAACCCCAAGCTCAGTCTTTACATGCTCTGTGAGAAACAAGAATCGTCTTACGTCTGGCAAGGAAGATACAAACAGAGACACCTCGCCATGCGTCCACATACTATAAAGTAGTTTATTTCACTCAATTTGACCTCTGGTTTCCAACTGAGGAACCCAGGGTCGTAACATCCAGGTAGCCAACAGTGGTGACTGTTGCTGTGACTTACACGTGTTAGTTTAGTGGCTTTGTCTTGTTAGTGTAGTGGATTTGTCTTGTTAGTTTACTGGCTTCTTCTTGTTAGTGTAGTGGCTTCGTCTTAGTAGTGTAGTGGCGTCGTCTTATTAGTATAGTGGCGTTTTCTTGCTACTCTAGTGGCTTTGTCTTGTTAGTGTAGTGACTTTGTCTTGTTATGGTACTGGCTTCGTCTTGCTACTGTAGTGGCTTCGAATTGTTAGTGTAGTGACTTTGTCTTGTCAGTGTAGTAGCTTTGTCTTGTTAGTGCACTGGCTTCGTCTTGTTAGTGTAGTTTCTTTGTCTTGTTAGTGTAGTTTCTTTGTCTTGTTAGTGTAGTTTCTTTGTCTTGTTAGTGTAGTTTCTTTGTCTTGTTAGTGCAGTGTCTTCGTCTTGTTAATGTAGTTTCTTTGTCTTGCTAGTGTAGTGTCTTCGTCTTGTTAGTGTAGTGGCTTCGTCTTGTTAGTGCAGTGTCTTCGTCTTGTTAATGTAGTTTCTTTGTCTTGTTAGTGTAGTGTCTTCGTCTTGTTAGTGTAGTGTCTTCGTCTTGTTAGTGCAGTGTCTTCGTCTTGTTAATGTAGTTTCTTTGTCTTGTTAGTGTAGTGTCTTCGTCTTGTTAGTGTAGTGTCTTCGTCTTGTTAGTGTAGTGTCTTTGTCTTGTTAGTGTAGTGGCTTCGTCTTGTTAGTGTAGTGTCTTCGTCTTGTTAGTGTAGTGGCTTCGTCTTGTTAGTGTAGTGTCTTCGTCTTGTTAGTGTAGTGGCTTCGTCTATTAAGTGTAGTGGCTTTGTCTTCTTAGTGCACTGGCTTCGTATTGTTAGTGTAGTGGCTTTGTATTGTTAGTGTAGTGGTTTTGTCTTGTTACTGCACTGGTTTCGAATTGTTAGTGTCCTGGAATCGTCTTGTTAGTGTAGTGACTATGTCTTCTTAGTGTAGTGATTTTGTCTTGTAAGTGTAGTGGCTTTGTCTTGTTAGTATACTGACTACGTCTTGTTAGCATAGTGATTTTGTCTTGTAAATGTAGTGGCTTCGTCTAGTTAGTGTAGTGGCTTCGTCTTGTTAGTGAAGTGGCTTTGTCCTGTTATTGTAGTAGTTTCGTCTGTTCAGTGTAGTGGCTTTGTCTTGTTAGTGTATTGGCTTCATATTGTTAGTGTAGTGGCTTCGTCTTGTTAGTATTTTTTTTAAATTTTGCCATTAGGGGCAAGTTTATTGGGCAGCGCCACTCATCCTGTGAGTGAACATACCGCCATGGCAGCATGTACAACACTCACCAATAGAAAGAAACCCCGCTGGGTTGTTCATCCTTTCGCTTGTACCCAGACACAGCTGGGACTTGCTTAACTGTCTCAAGTGAACAGTTTATCAATCAAGAAGCATAACATTCGTCAACCCTTAAAATCTTACATTATCTTGTGGGTGCAAAATGGGGGAATCTTTTAAGCATCTATATTTGACAAGCAGTGTTTTCCTAACTCAAACAATGTGGGGGTTATTATTCTGCACATATTTCTAATGCCTTTCAGGTGTTCACATTCTCTCAAGTAGTGGTAAAGACAGTGTACATCACTCTCACCACAGATTCTACAACTCCGCTGCTCTGTTGTTGTTTCCATTCTGAATCTCCATGGATGTTTGAATCCAAGACGAATTCTTGCTATTACTGATTCTCTCCCGAGGCCACCTCCTCTTCGTCCAAAATGATTGAGAATGCCAGCTGCAACCACATTGTACATGCATACAGATTCACTGATTTGTTCTTCTGTCCTCCTTTCCTCAGTAACCTTGGCATGGTGATATTATCTGTTGATGCCTCTAATTTGTACAGGAGTCTTGGGTATGAAATATTCAATATGGTCTCCTTCAGCGCCTTCAGCAGCCAGCACATCTGCTCGTTCATTTCCACAGATTCCAACGTGGGAGGGGATCTATAGAAATTTGACGATTCTTCCTTGTTGGTTACTACTCTCATCGCTCTCTTGATCTCAGCGACTATCGCAAGATTTTCTGCCCGATTTTTAGTAAGCCTTCGTAGCGCTGCTTTAGAGTCAATGTAGATCACAGTGCTTCGTTCAAGAAATCTTAACGCCATAACAATTGCATTTAGCTCTGCATGTGTTGAAGAGGCATAGTTATCAATACAGGCTTTTCCTTCATTTCTGCGTTGCAAGGAATTATTCCTAATTACTATGTATGCTGCACCAGCTCTGCCACTGGCAGGGTTAGATGACCCCCATCAGTGTAGATTTGATCTAATCCATTTCCGGCTTCTTTATAGATTTCCTCCAGATAATTGTGCCTCATTTCTTGAGCTATCATATTGGACTTTTTCGTTGCCATTTCATTGATGATGATCCTGCATGGGTCATCCACCTAGGGAGGTAACCTCTCTACAGGCATGAACTCACGGGCTTGCTCAAGCAGGTGAAGTTCTTCGAGGTAGAAGACTAATCTGTGATGCCATTTTCTGCTTCTCCTGTTTCCCCTGAAAGTAGCACAGAACTCAGTTTTTTCTTAGCAATATCCTTGTAATGGGGATCTCTGGCTTATTGCAGGCTTAGCATTCAGTTCCTGAATTCGGCTTTTAACACTGGGGAGGGACAACTCCTCTCGTAGACTAGATGTGTTGGCAGTTCCTGGGACTCCAAGAATGATTGTCATGGCTTCATTTTGTATGCTTTCATGTTTTTCATACCACTTTGGGAATACGTGCAAAAAACTGGTGCGGCATAGTCTATGATGGAGCGCACATAGGCTGTGTACATCATTTTAGGCACAGCAATAGAGGCCCTATGCCCATTCTGGGTCATTGCTTTCAGTGCCCTGAGTCGACTTTTGCATGTTCCAATGAGTTGGTTGAGCTCCTCTTTCTTTCCCCTGTTAGAGCCGAGAGTGATGCCAAGGTACCGATAGTGGTCAACCCATTCAAGTGTTACACCATTAATTTGTAGTTCTTCATTTTCTCCCCACTTGTGATGAGAGTATGCTTTTGTCTTGTGCAGAGAGTGAAACCGAGTTTAACACATTTCCTTCCAAGGAGTTCCATGAACTGTTTAATTTTTCCCAGGGTGGGAGTTTGTATTAGGACATCCTCTGCTCCCACTTGTTGTGTTCCTTCCGGAAATTATATATTTGCAATGGCGTTCATAAGTATGTTAAATAGCGTGGGGCTTAAGACCCCTCCTTGGGGGGTCCGGAGTTCCATAGTCATTGTTCTCGAGACTGCTCGTTGAAGCACACCTTGGTTTTCCTCCCTCTTCAATCCATTTCATGAGTCTCCCCTTGACACCCATGCATACAAGCTCGTCCAGGATCGCAATCCCCTGCGCTTTGTCGAAGGCTCCTTTGATGTCAACAAATACAGAATACTTAGCTGTTCATTTGCCAACTAATTAACTATACAGTTTGCTGTGCGCCGTCCTTTAACAAATCCATTGACCCTCTCCCCTAGCCTGCCTATTTTATGCAACAGTCGGTTTAGGATGTTCCATTCAAGCATCTTGCAAGTGCATGACCAGAGACTGATAGGTCTGTAATTGCCAGGGTCGATGGGCTTCGGTATAGGAACGATTATTGCGTGTTTTCATTGTGTGGGTAACACTCAACTTAGGAATGATTTGTTAAACAGGTGGAGTAGTGGATTCCCAGGCACTTCACACAGTACATTAAGTATGTCGTAGGTGAAGCCATCCTCACCAGGTGCAGTACTGTTACCCTTTTTCATAGCCTCCCTTATTTCTTGGGCTGTGACTGGTTGCCCATACTCGTCATCACTAGACAGTGCTCTTGTTATCCTAATTCTTCTGTTATTATGTCGGAGGAGCTGTTCCCTGCTTACTTCTGTAGGAAGGGAGGAGGAGGACGCCGCATCACCTCACTTGTGAATTAGTTCCTCAGCCTTACCCTTGGAGTCTTTGTGAGCCAAAGGCCGGGGTCTGCCGCCCTTAGCTATCTGAATTTTTGCCCACAATTGTCTCGCAGATGTTTCTCTTCCAATAGAGCTAGTGAATTGAAGCCATTGTCTTTCCTTCTCTTTAATCTTTTCTTCCCTGGCTACTTGACACACAGTTTTAAGCAGCTCCTGGTTGCTTTCAGTGGGATGTCTCCGGGACTCTCTACTCATACCTTACCTTGAGGATACCTTGAGGTGCTTCCGGGGCTTATCGTCCCCGCGGCCCGGTCATCGACCAGGCCTCCTGGTTGCTGGACTGATCAACCAGGCTGTTTGACGCGGCTGCTCGCAGCCTGACGTATGAGTCACAGCCTGGTTGATCAGGTATCCTTTGGAGGTGTTTGTCAAGTTCTCTCTTGAACACTGTGAGGGGTCTGCCAGTTATACTCCTTATATGTAGTGGAAGCGTGTTGAACAGTCTCGGGCCTCTGATGTTGATAGAGTTCTCTCTCAGAGTACCAGTTGCACCTCTGCTTTTCAACGGGGGTATTCTGCACATCCTGCCATGTCTTCTGGTCTCATGTGATGTTATTTCTGTGTGCAGGTTTGGGACCAGCCCCTCTAATATTTTCCACGTGTAAATTATTATGTATCTCTCCCGCCTGCGCTCAAGGGAATACAGATTTAGGCTCTTAAGTCGGTCCCAATAGTTTAGATGTTTTACCGAGTTGATTCAAGCAGTAAAGGACCTCTGCACGCTCTCCAGGTCAGCAATTTCTCCAGCAGTGAAAGGGGTTGTCATTGTGCAGCAGTACTCCACTCTAGAGAGCACAAGCGTTTTGAAAAGTGTCATCATCGGTATAGCATCTCTAGTGTGAAAAGTTCTTGTTATCCAACCTGTCATTTTTCTTGAAGTTGTGACGGCTACTTTATTTTGTTCTTTAAAGGTAAGGTCTTCCGACATGAGTACACCCAGATCCTTTACATTGCCTTTTCGTTCTATGTTATGATTTGCCTGAGTTTTGTACGTGGTTTCCGTTTTTATATTTTCATTTTTTCCATAGCGCATGAGCTGGAACTTGTCTTCGTTAAACACCATATTATTTTCTGTAGCCCATAGAAAGACCTGATCTACATCTGACTGGAGGTTCGCCGTGTCCTCTATGTTGCCTACTCTCATGAAGATCCTAGTGTCATCTGCAAAGGATGATACAGTGCTATAGGTTGTGTTCTTGTCTATGTCCGATATGAGGATGAGAAAAAGTACTGGAGCAAGCACAGTACCCTGGGGGACTGAGCTCTTAACGGTTGACGGGTTGGATTTTATTTTGTTGACTATTACACATTGGGTAATACACATTTGCCACTCATGCTCCTTACATTTGCATTGAGCATCTTTATGTCATCATTCTCATACCATTTTATTTTCTTCTTATGAGGGTTACCTCGCCCAGTCCTACGGCGCCGAACTCTGAGACAGTGCTCAATTGGTGACTAAGATCATCAACAAATGTATCAATGTCTTCTGGGATTTGGTATTCCGTGAACCAGTCACTCATCTGTTTATGAGGTGCAGCTCATATCCACTCCATATCACTAGGAGCGGATATGAGGCCGCACCTCATGAACTAGATGAGTGATTGGTTCACGGAATACCAAATCCCAGAAGACATTCATACATTTGTATTTTATATTTTATTTGTCTCTTTCCTTCTCTTGCTCATGTCGACAGTGGTATTCAGTGCGCAGTGATCACTACATTAACTGTGTAAAATGTATGTACTGGCATCCGTGTCCTGTGCATTCAGCAGGAGAGCGTAGTCTAATCTTCCTCCTCTGACGTGAGTTGGCATTTTGCATCACCTAGGATTCTAAGGTTTTCACTTCCACAAACATAGAGTGACATTGGGCTGATGACAGTTGGCTTCAAAGTGTGGGTGCCTGACATTAAGATCACCGACCAGCAGGGTAGGTTCTTCGTTAATAAATTCAGGCAGCGTGTCCAGGTCAAGTTTACTCTGTGGCACATATAGGTTGATGATATGTAGGGCATTATTGTTTAAGTGGGGTTACCCCTAACGATTCATACTCATCCTCCTATAAAAGAACACCAATAATCTGTGCAGGTATTTTGTTGCTGACATAGGTAATAAGATCCCTTTTCCTGTCCCCAGAGGGCAGGGAGAACTTGCGATAACCGCTTAACCTTGGGCTGAAGTCATCACCCACCAGTTGTCTCCTATAGCACTATGACGTCAGTTTGGTGTCACGAGCGTTGTATATGATGTCATTAAGTCTACCGCGAATGCCATTGCAGTTCCATTGTAGGAAAGTGAACTTCTGCAAACTGGTTATCCATCGTGGAGGTGTNGTCTTGTTTGCCGACTCTAGAACACGCAACATATAATTGTCCCTATGAGAAGCATTCCGTGTCAAGATATAAACTGAACATTTCTAAAGATTGGCCCTGAGCTTTGTTAATGGTGATTGCAAACGCCAATCGAATTGGAAATTACAATATCATAAATTGAAATGGCATATCTGTTGGAATCATAGGAATGCGAGGAATGAGGACATCTTCACCTTTGAAGGTACTGTCAAGATTGTTGCTTCTACAACGTTGCTGATTATATTTTTTTACTGCAAGGCGCGTAGCATTGCAAGCTTTAGCTGATTGATATTTCGCAACATGATAATTGGCACACAGATTTTCAATTGCCATATGTGTGATGGTATCTCTGGCAGATCGAGAGAATTCAAAAATTCTGTTGGACAACTAAACTGCTACATCTTCTTTTTTAACAGTGTCAACGGACTTGTATCGAGGAATTACAAGTAATTTTTGCCTGAAATCTCCTGCAAGCAATATTGATGCGTTCCCAAATGCTCTGATGTTTCCACGCAAATCTTGCAATGATCGATCAAGAGCCTCGAGCGATTTTTTGTGGGAAATTGTTATTACATCCCAAATGATAAGTTTACATTTCTGCAATACTTTTCCCATGCTGGATGCTTTGGAAACGTTGCATGTGGGAGTTTCAATGAATTGCATATTCAATGGCAATTTCAAAGCCGAAGTAGCAGATCTTCTACCTGGTAACAATATCGCAGCTATTCCGGACGATGCAAAAGCTAAGGTTATGCCATTTTGGGATCGAAATGCCGCCAGAATCAATCTAATTAGGAATGATTTACAGTTCCTCCAGGCGCATCTAAAAAGATTTCTCCAAACCCGTTATTGACAGTTTGAATCGTTTTATGAAAATGCCTTTTTGCTCAAGCGTTAGCTTAGGAATATTTGATTGCACATACGACAACAGATCACACATGCTGTAATTTTGTTCACGACGCAATTCTACACTGAACAAAGCAGCAGCAGATCGATTCGGTGACGGCATTTCCAATTGTGACGTTATTTAGAACTTTGTTCACGAATTCTAAGCACAAATCTTCAATCGTTATTAACGCTTCGTTGTAGAGTTCTGCTGTGAAATCCATGTTCAAATTTGAATTTTCCATCATATTCGACGGATAATATCTTCAGCCATGTGCGATTTATATTTCTCCCATAACTCTGTTGGAGATGAAGGAGAGCAGGCGTTCAATATTATTGGAAACAATGCATAAATTTCATTTGGATGTGACGTGATGGACGCATCATTAATGCATGTATCATGTTGGTCACTCTCCAATAAATTCCGAGCTTGACATGCACTACGGAAAGTAGTGCAAACGTTGTAGCCGGTGGATTCATAGCTGTTGTACATTTGCAGCTGTGAAATAAACGTGTTGCTTATTTTCTTGTTTTCAAAACAAAAACAAAAAATACTAACGAAATATTTCAATTCAAATGCAGATCAATCGACACAGCTCAATTTCACCACCAACTGCACTGAAAAATAAGAAGAACAGTTAAAAAAATTAAAAATGAAACAAATAATCTATACCCACGAAATGAACTGCATGATAAACAACACAGCTCAATTCCAATGCAACGTCACATAAAATAATTAAATCAAAATGAAAAAAATAAAAATTCATGAAAATTCAATTTATCAATGCAATCCTAAACATTGAAATAGAATCGTAACATATATTGTATATTAAGTGTTGCGCTTACCTGCAACAGATGGCGCTGTTTTTCATAAAACGCACGTTTTTACCTATCACAGGTGTGGTATCTAAATAGTACGTATATAAAAACAAGCACGTATTCGAATGGAACATTGGGTAAAAATTACAAAGCAATTGGTGAAGAACTTTCGGAGATTACATCGTGTGTTGCTCTTACGTCCAACAGATGGAGCTGTTTTTCAAAAAAGCATGTTTTTTCCTGTCACAGGTGAGGCATGTATATAGTAGGTATGTAAAAACACTCGCCTATTCGAATGCAATGTTGTGTCAAAATTTCAAAGCAATCAGTAAGGAGGTTTCGAAGATTTCCCTCTCATGAAAAACACCTGAAAATCACAGTTTTCAAAAAAACATGTTTTTATTCCCGTCACAGATGTGTCATCTATATAGTACATATATAAAACCCGCTCGGATGCAAAGGGAACGTTGTGTGAAAATTTCAAGACAATTGGTGAAGAACTTTCGGAGGTTAGTGATTTTGAACAAACGAACAATTCCATTTTTATTTATATAGATGGGAAATTACAGTGTGCAAATGGTTTGTGGCATGATGTTAAAATTAGATCCAAATATGCAATAAATGAAAACTGGTTCGATTTCAATCAAACTTTTTTGATTAGTTGTATATAAAAAGGGTTTCATCTGGTCCAAGTCTCAGCATCCTAGCATAAATAGCTAGGGAGACAAAAAATATTGAATTATGTGTCAAAAATTTTCCAAAATGGTCAAAAGCTATTATCTAAAACAGGTGTCAACTGAACTCATGTCTATGACTCTCAGCTATCA
Organism: Procambarus virginalis; assembly: GCA_020271785.1. NCBI lineage: Eukaryota > Metazoa > Arthropoda > Malacostraca > Decapoda > Cambaridae > Procambarus > Procambarus virginalis. The sequence continues at coordinate 97,808 of WNGS01074446.1, read as the reverse complement.
CAAGAGCATATAATAAAAAAAATAATTAGTTTTATTAAAAAAAAAAAAGATATTTTTTTCACTTATATTTTTCATATTTGTTTATCGGACGATTTGCATGAAACTTATACACCTGACTGCACGTAAGCCTATCTAAAATGGTGCCAATTTTAGAGGAAATTGGTGTATATCAACCGCAGCCACAGATGGCAGCACTTTAAACTTTAATTTTTAATTATTTATTTTTCAAGTAACATAAACGAGTTGGTACTCTTTCATTTTTATTCAATTTACATGAAACTTACACCTTATATTTAAAGTTTATGTCTCTAAAATCTGTAGGTAGCGTTTTTTCCAAAGTTTATTTATTGATTTATAATAGCAATATACCTGATACATTTGCATACTTTTTTGGGAGAACTTTGACTATTTGTATTAGGAAAACTAAAGGTGTTTTGGAAAATTCCCTCCTACAGATCCTTTATTATATGCTAATGTGTCAGAAAAGTGTCATAGAATGATTATATCTGAAAAGGTGAAAGGTTTCAACTCACTTGAAAATGTGTAATATTCGTTGAAAAAAAATCTCCCTTTCTATTTAGGCTGCAGTACTGAAACTTCGAACAATTGCAGCCCTTTTCATATACAACTAGTACAAAAATATTGATTGACATTGAACAATTTTTAAAAAACTAATCTAATGCCTTCTTGGTGAGACCTAGCAGCAACAGTTGGAGTAGTACTTGTATTTTAGTTCCAAAGAAAGATGGAACTCACAGGTTGGTCATTGATTACATATAATTAAATGTAATGACTGTAGATGATAATTTTCCAATACCTAGATTACATGATTTCATAGACAGTGTTGGTAAAGCCAAGTTTGTAATCAAACTAGACTTGTTAAAAACGTGCTGGCAAATTCCTTTAATACCAAGAGCACGGGAGAGGAGGGCATTTGTAACTGCAGATGTGCTGTATGAATTCACTGTAATGAATTTTGGGCTGAAAAAGGGCCCAGCAACTTTACAGCATCTTATGACCTTAGTGATAAAGGACATACCACAATGTAGAGCTTACTTGGATGATGTTGTAATTAATTACAATTTGTAGGACCATACGAAAGGTTTAACTAAATTATTAAAATGCTTAAAGGAGGCTAATTTAACAGAAAACTTTCACAAATGTACTTTTGCTAGAGCTAGTATTTGTTAGGATATGAAGTGGGAAATGGGAAGGTGTTACTCAAAAATAAAATAAATGATATATTAGAGTATCCAGTGTTAACTAGTAAGAAGGAGGTGCAAAGATATCCAGGAATGTGTGCTTATTATTGGAAGTTCTGTAAAAGTTTGGCAGCAATTGCAGCTCCTTTGACAGATTTCCTATGTAAAAATGGAAAGTTTAGATGGTCTCAGGAATGTCAGGATGCATTTACTAAATTAAAAGGAATGTTGTCATCTGGTCGAGTGTTAGCTACTCCTGACTACTCTTAGCCATTCAAACTATATATATATATCTATATATATATATATATATATATATATATATATATATATATATATATATATATATATATATATATATATATATATATATATATATATATCGTACCTAGTAGCCAGAACGCACTTCTCAGCCTACTATGCAAGGCCCGATTTGCCTAATAAGCCAAGTTTTCATGAATTAATTGTTTTTCGACTACCTAACCTACCTAACCTAACCTAACTTTTTCGGCTTCCTAACCTAACCTAACCTATAAAGATAGGTTAGGTCAGGTTAGGTAGAGTTGGTTAGGTTCGGTCATATAACTATAGCTTATATAGCTTATACCATTGTTATACCCATCATTTATATAGCTTATACCCACTGTTTCGTGTTCTGTGTTTGTTCTCACCTCACCCCAAACCATGGTAACATGTCACCTATTGGCCCATATATAGCGGAGTCTTGAAGTGGGTATTCTATTCACTTCAAGACTCCGCTCCAATATAGAAACATCAAGAAATATGGGCCAATAGGCCTTCTGCAGTTACAGATCTATTCTTCCCTTTAGCTTATACCCATTGTTTCGTGTTCTGTGTTTGTTCTCACCTCACCCCAAACCATTGTAACATGTCACCTCACCCAAATGCAGGTATAAAAAAGAAAAGCTGTTTAAACTCTGTTCAGTTATAGTTGTTTTGTGTGTGTGTAACTATAGTCTTTGAAAATGTAATAAGTTTTACGAAACGCGCTCAAGTGTCGCGTCAGACTAGAAATAAAAATGAATTTTGGAGAATTGATTTTTCATTTACCGTCACCAGTAAAAAGAAACATAAGGAAAATAGAGAAAATTCGTGTTAGAATTATTAATCTTACTTTTTCGGTCATATTTAATAATATATATATATATATATATATATATATATATATATATATATATATATATATATATATATATATATATATATATATATATATATATATATATATATATATATATATATATATATAAGCCAAGTTTTCATGAATTAATGTTTTTTCGACTACCTAACCTACCTAACCTAACCTAACCTAACTTTTTCGGATACCTAACGTAACCTAACCTATAAAGATAGGTTAGGTTAGGTTAGGTAGGGTTGGTTAGGTTCGGTCATATGTCTACGTTAATTTTAACTCCAATAAAAAAATAACCTTATACATAATGAAATGGGTAGCTTTATCATTTCATAAGAAAAAAATTTGAGAAAATATAACAATTCATGAAAACTTGGCTTATTAGACAAATCAGGCCTTGCATAGTAGGCTGAGAAGTGCGTTCTGGCTACTAGGTACGACATATATATATATATATATATATATATATATATATATATATATATATATATATATATATATATATATAGATGTTTCGGATTGGGGTGGTGGTTCTGTACTAATGCATGAGGATGATGAGGGTATTAATCATCCAATACATTATTATTCTAAAAAGTTCATCAGATGTCAACAGAATTACTCCACAGTAGAGAAAGAGGCTTTGTCATTATTACTAGCTGTTAAAAAATGTAACATGTATCAGCCAATACTGTTGAAGTGTTTACTGACCACAATCCCCTTAATATTTATTTCTAGTATGAAGAATTCCAATCAGAGGATATTAAGGTGGTCTCTACTGTTGCAAGAGTACAATATGGTCATCAAACTTATTCAAAGAATATTAAATGTAGTAGTAGATGCACTTTCTAGATTGGCTAAACCTGGGGTGACTTAGGGTTGTACCACTGCACAGAGATGTATATATTATTGTGTATCTATTGTTTATTATATATCATTTACTGTTTGTTTAAAATTATTATGAAAATCTGTTTGAGGTGTTGAACCTATGTGAAAAAAATGTGAAATTCATTTATGAATTTCTCATTTTTTTTCTCTGTGGCTTTGAAGGGGTCTTATGAACCTTACCTCCTTTGAAGGTTAGTTTCAGTTATAAATTGTTGGTGGACATATTTAAAAATGTTTTCTTGAAATATTCTTGTTTTCTTGAAATAACAGAAACAGCTGATATTTGGGAGGCCGTGAGTCACCAGTAACTCCGCCGAGCAAAGTAGTACCTTCTCAGCTAGGGATTGTGAAGGAATAATGTGAACTGGAATAGCTAAACTATATGAGGGAAAAATGGACTCAATCAAAAAGCATGCATGGGAGAACATGATAAATGAAGTCAATAAAGGGTTTGGTTAGAAATGTAAAGAATAGAGTGTTAAGTGGTGATGATGCAAGAGCGGCGGACGCCATCTTTGATCTTGATGGGAAGAGGAACGTTGACGACCAGATCCTGTTTACTGAGGGTTTTTATCCCGCCGTACAGTCAGATAAGCCATCATTTTATGTTAATGGGTGCAAGATAGAGTAGAGTACTCAGGTAGTCTATGGTGATGTTTTGTGGGAGAGTCCAGGTTTCTTAGTGGTTTATATGTGACCAGCCACCACACCAGTGGACACGTGTGGTGGCTGTGTACACAGTTCCAGGTTGGGGACTGAGAGTTGTAGGATGTCCAAAGCCCGTTTGGGAGTTTCATTAACCAAGCTGTTACCATCAGAATAACCTTGATTTGTAAGGAATACAAATTATGTCATATATTATCATGTGTCTTATACATATAAATTTGTCTCTTTGTACTTGGCTGTTTCCCTACACCTTGGTTTCCTCTAGGCTTAAGTAAAATCATCTATTCCCCTAGACAACATTTAAAAGTCATCTAACCACCCCCACCAACTCGTGACAAACAACATAAAAATTGGTCATTATCTGCCACACCGTGCTGTTGTCAAGGCGTCAGTAACTACTCCTTTATGGATTGTTTTTTAACTGTAGTGCTAAACAACCCTCATAGGCTGTAAGTCTCAATGACGGTTAGCAAACAGGTCCAAGCTTAATGTACAAATTGTTTGATATACTGACGAAGAATAGGGTTAAAAAATTTGCCTAAACAGCAAACGTAAGTAAGGCCTTCCTACGAGTGGGATTACAGGAAGAAGATTGTGACTTCACAAAATTTTTTTGGGTTGAGAGTACAGAAGACAATGAAAGTCATATAGTGACATCATTTTTCAAGTGTACTCTTGTGAGCAATATCAAGTCCATTTTTGCTACAAACAACATTGGACACACACTTACAGAAGTCAGATAATCCATACAAGGCTGAGTTAAAATTCTATATATAGATAATTTTCAAGGGACAGCTAACATTGAAATCAAACTACACACAGACAATCGACTTGAGAATGGTCCAGGACGGACCGAAACGCCGTCGTCCCTTCACCTTCTAGTGTGTGGTCTGGTCAACATACTTTAGCCACGTTATTGTGACTCATCGCCTTCATACACACAAAAATCACAATAACGTGAAATATCAAATGAACAAATCCACAAGGGCCCTGATGAGAATTCAAACCTATGCACGGGATGTTCCCAGTTGCGCCTTATTCAACTGTGCTACAAAATGGGTTAAAAGAATTGCAACCTGGAGTGCTAAATACCCCTCACTAAGTAGTAACCAACCAACCAAGCCCTCACTCTTTTAACCATGTCGTGGCACAGTCGACTAAGGCGCAGCTGGGAACATCCCGTGCATAGATTCGAATCCTCATCATGGCCCTTGTGGATTTGTTCATTGAGATCAAACTGTTAGAAATCTTCATGAACTGAAAGGAGCTTATGATGTATCAGTGGGAAAATCAGTATGGACATGAGGAGAACTCAAATCAATATGCTGGGTATTCCCAGGCATACTTTAGACTACTCCACGACATAGTCAAAAGCATTGCAACCTGGGATTCAACTGAATAGTCTTGGGTTTCTGAGGCTTTCACTGAACCCTAATCAGGGGTTTTACACACTGCCCCCATGCACTCTGGATTGTAGTCTAGTAATTCTACTCCTTAAGCTTCTCTTCAAATACACAAAGAAATCACATTAACGTGATATATCAATTAGAACACAAATGGAAGCCACAAGGAGGATTCGAACCTATGTGCTGGGTGGTCCGAGGCACGTTCTAGGCCACTACGTCACAAGAGATGTTTTCCATGAACAAGCACGTTGGATGTTTTCTGTGAAGAAGGTCAATATAGGTTATTACTTAACAAGCACAATGTATTTTATTTATAACCAAACGCAGTGCGTTTTGTTTGTAAATAAACGCAGTGGATATGTTCTTTGTAGCCCAACCACTTGGACTGGGCTTTAGAGCGACGGTCTCACTTTTTGCAGTTGCAGGTCGGTATTCAATCCCTGACCATCACAGTGGTTGGGCACCATTTCTTTCCTCCATCCTATTCCTAAATTTTATCTCGTTATTCATTCCAAGTGCTTACATACACTTAATGGCTTAGTCATTCTGCCTGATAATTACCTTGTTCTTTGTAAACAAGTACGGTGGATGTTCTAGATGAACTCGTAGATGTAGTGATTAACCCAGTGTCATATTAAACCCAGAGGTGTCGTGATGACCTCAGAAGCGTTTTAATGAACCCTGAGGTGTCTTGATGAACCCAAACATGTCGTGAGATTCCCAAGAGTTTAAATGATGAGCAAGAAAGTGTAGTAAGAAATCAAGAGACTCGTGCACCATTGGAAAAAATATATAGAAAAAACTTGTAGTCATGCTGAAACCAGGGAAGATTGTTCAGCCTTTTATGAACCCATATATCCTGTACTGTTGGATGCCAGGATAGGTTGTCTCTACCAGAAGAACAGGAGGAACTAAGCAGTCATGAAGTAAGCCAGAATTATCTCCAAAACTAGGGTGAGAGCGGCGACGCCCATTCCCGCCACCCACAGGAACATGACGCCACTCATCTTAACAAGGTTGAGGGCTTTGGACTCGTCCCCGTGGAGTGCCGGCTGAATGCATGACGTCTTGGCGAATTGCGTGGGGCTTGTGCTTCTTAACCAGTTAATTCTGAAAAGTTGAATGTGTCTTAATTTGCTTCGAAATATATATTCTAATATGTTAGACAATATATTCAAAGGGTGACAACGTTTGAGATTTAAACAATTTGGGTGAAGAAAGACGCAGGATTAGTCTCACTTCAAAAACAAACTTCGTCTGAAATTAAAACATTTAGATCTAAATTTGCGTTGAGCATAAACAATGCACTAATTATATAAAATACAGTGGACAATCGTGACAGGGTAGAATGCACATATAATTAAAAAAAATTATAACATATACTAAAGATGTAATAAAATAAAGTTTTATAATCTTCTCTGTTTTAGTTACAAATATGTCTATTCGTCTGGTTTGCGAGGAAGAAGGATCGTAGTATATATACTCTTGTAGTATATTCTTGCATTATGTTCTTATTCTTGCCTTGAATACCATGACATATGCAGAGCATATGTCATGGTACAGAGCACAGTAACTTGGTGAAAAACAAATAACCCAACCCAAAGATATTATAGGTTAGGATGAGTAAAATTCTATTAGGAAGGGGGTAAAATTCAGTTTGGATACGATCAATTTGTATGAATTTAGATAGGATAGGTTAAATTTAGAATGGATTGGATAACGTTTGCTAGATTTACCATCTGTTAGGATACAAAAGATCTTTAATATTATAAGTTTGATTTAAATTTACATTTTGCTTCTGTTAGGATAAATTAGGATGGGAAGGAACTACCATAGGTTGGATAGGGTATATTAGGATAGGATTTATAGGGTTTCGATAGGACATTATAGAATATGATAGGTTACAAAAGGTTAGTATAGGTATTATAGGCTAAGAATTATAAAATTAGTATCTATTAGGATTAGAATAAAATTAGATGAAATAGATTAACTTCGATAAATTTAGTTGAATTTAACTAAGAATAGGATAAATTTGCAACATGTCCTCCTGAAGTGATAGCATTTATAGTAACTATTTGGTCGACAGTACCAATGTGTAGTGATAGACCGTATTAAGTGAACCAATTTATATACTTTTAAATTTATTGAACACGGAAAAATTAAGCTAAACCAAACAAGCTACTATGATATGTGAGCTAATTGGACCTCACATATCACATATTTGTACTATATTATGCCTAGGATAGCAAGATTTAGATATATAATTACAAGGAGTGGTTAGGGTGCAATTCTCTTGGAATTCTCAAACAAGAGAATTTGAGAATTGTTATGTTGCTTTCATAATACATAATTAATTTGTATTTACTGTTATTGTTGTTAAAATGCTGTAAATGCACTGTATTTACAATTATCTTTATTTACAACCAATACTTATCACCAAAGCTACAGAATCTAATATATATGTAAACCCATCATTCATGTTCTAATTAATTGTACCTCACCTATGCTCATATCTTCACTATGTACCTGTTATAATTAATAATATCTTAATCATAATTACGTGATCGTACATAATTTGTATTAAGATTATTTTCAAGTATTTGTAGCTACATGTCTAATAATTATAAACTAAAGTTCATACTTTAGTTCCATTCACCGGGACTGTATGGGTCTCGAACCGTGGACCATACGCGTGTGAGGCCGTAGCTCTATCGGCTGGGCTTAAAAGGAAAGTCTTAAGTCTTAAAAGACTTAACAGTATTAAAAGGAAAGTTCCCGAGAGAGCTACGGCCTCACAAGCGTGTTGTCCAAGGTTCGTGTCCCATACAGTCCAGGTGAATGGATGTTTATTTCCACGGAAGTGTGGATTTCATACAAGAGTCACTGGGGGACCATCTGCGTGTGACTCTAAAGTACGACCTGCAAATATTACAAGAAGACAAGAGTGTGAAACACTGTATCGATTTCCAGTATATAAACATTTTTAGTTTCTACAACAATACTGTATATCTGTAATACCAAGTTATTAACTGCTTCCACTCATACTTGGATTTCACTCACAAACCTGCAAGACGAACTGACTTTCATCGACCAATATTATTGATTGTAATTTTTTATTTTAAATATTATCAGGCATGTGTATATCAAACATAAATTATGTGAAGTATGACCCTCCCATCTAGTGCCTGCTCCTGTTCCCATCTCGATTAATTCTCACTCTTCTTTTGTTCCCTCGAACCTCGTCCCCTCATTTGCACCTTTACTTTTCCTCTTCGTCCTTACCCTTGCTTGTCATATGACACGAAAGCAACTCACTGGTGATCGAAGAGTGGCTTTATGGGAGAGTTTTTTGGGAAACCCAACGCCCCAATCTCGATGAAGAGCGCTTCAGAGCTCAACTTGAGTGTGCACAATTTCGCTGACCCAACTGTAAAAAAAACATTTAGTCACTGACTCTATAAACCCATGATTTGGCAAAGTACATTTGTAAGTTCATAGCGAGGCTAAGTGTAGTGTAAACTCACAAATAAAGCAGGGCATGGTGTAAATCCCTGATTTGGCAAAGTATAGTGTAAATCCCTGATGTAGTAAAGTATAGTGTAAATCTATTACATGGGTTTGAATGAATGCATATTGCATAGCTTTTGATCCAGAAATGACATTGGTAAATTTTAGTTTAGAAATAATTTTGTTAGCCTATGGAACTAAATTTCAAAATAACCTTTTCCACATGTGATTATCAGATTATTTCAAATGAGAGTTAGACAATTATAGAGATGTTCGACAGTAACATACAGTTATTGTAATATACTAGCTGATTGTTACAGATAAAAATCAGATAGTTACTTGTCTGATTGTAAGATAGCAATCACTCATCAGACCATAAAGTCACAAATTGTGAGAAAACACAGTCACTCACTATCCACTTGTCAGAGTCCAGTTGATAGAGGATGGATGCTCCAGCTTTACATTTCCAAATAGTTTAAAGATTTTAATGCGAACATTACCTACTGAATCCATGCAGAACACAACTTATACAAAAGTACATTTTACCATTACGAAACATATTTACTATTTAAATACAATCACAACTATGTATACATCAACAAAAATATACAGCATGAAAATACTGCATACTTATGTCAAACTCAGCATAATTTGAAGAATGACATCACAACCGAAACGCACTGGAACATTAGTAAAACTTCGAAAATCATTTGGAGCAGTGCAGGGGTTGAACCAGCGACCTGGTTGAAAACCTTTCAGAACACTTTCGCCCACCGATGACGAAGTATGGAGTCAAAATTTTAGTAAGTAATATCCACCGATGACGAAGTATGGTGTCAAAAATAAAAAAAAAAATCATTCTTTCGGTTAGGCTGCGGGAGGGGCGCGCCGCAGTTTTGGACATTTATGCATATACCCTATAGGGAATTTCATTGCGAATACATTGATACTGTGACGGTAACGAGTTGGAAATGGTGGTCGGCAGTCTTCCAACTAGCAGGTGTCAGTGCTGGGCCACATAATAAATATAAAAAAAAAAAAA
>WNGS01074446.1:63943-75749 GCA_020271785.1 Procambarus virginalis | reverse complement strand
GGAAATACTGAGAAAGAGCTCAGAAGCAATGGCAACAGTGAAGGAGGTAGCCATGCAAGCAGCTACCTCACAGGAAGCAGCAAAATGCACCAGTCAGCTGCTGGAAAGAAAAAGATCAGTGGTAGCTGTTGGCATCAAAGAACAGGAAGGCTCCAATAGGCAAGAATGGAATAGCACGGGCAGACAGGCAGTAAATAGAATACTAAAGGGGTTAAAGATGGAAGGAGCTGAACAAACCATTGAGAAGGCTTTCAGGTGTGGCTGGTACAACAAGGACAGAGACCGCCTGGTAAAGATAGTGTTTGTTAATGAGACCACAAAGGAGGATATTCTAGAAAGGAAGAGTCATCTGCAGTATGTGGAGGAATATAAAAAATATTCCTCCAGAGGGACAGGATGAAGGAGGAAAGAGCCATGGCGACAGAGGCAAGGACGAAGTGCATGGAGAGAGGAGTAAACCAGGAAATCACAGCTCCTATCACAACATTCCCAGAGACAAGGGGAAAACCCACAACCAGCATCCCAGCAACATCAGAGGGGAAGGCAACACCACCACCCTCCTCTGCATAGAAACCCTCCCTACCCCTCACCCTACCTGCCCCCATTCAAATGCTCACTTAATCATCCCTCCCCTCCCCAATCACATTCCGAACCTGTCACCCCTCCCCCATTCCGAACCTGTCACCCTCCCCCATTCCCACCATGTCCCCCCTCCTCTCTTTCCCGCCTGTCCCCCTCCCTCTTCATCCCATACCCTCTTCCCCCCTCACCTCATATCCTCCATGTCCCCCTACCTACTTACTCCATATCCTACCTGTCCCACCTTCCCTTGAACCCCCAACCCCACCCCAGAATCCTCTGAGACCACTGTGAACCACCTCACAGATCTTCACACCTATTGAACAGCTTTCTCCCATCAGCAGAATGCTCACCAAGAAGGGGACAAGAGAATGAACAGAAGAAACTGAGCTTCAAGGCAAGGTACACTAACATAGATGGGATTACAAATAAAACAAGTGAGCTTGGAGAATTGGCATTTGATGAAAACCAAGACATAATAGCACTCACAGAAACAAAGCTCACGAAAACCATAATAAATGAAGGGTTTCCACAGGACTACTATGTAGTGAGGAAAGAGAGAGAAGGAAGAGAGGGAGGAGGTGTAGCTCTGCTGATAAGAAAAGGCTGGAGTTTTGAAGAGTTCAAGGCTGTGAAGATTTAATGACTACATAACAGGTACAATAGCAATTGGAGGACAAACAATTATAGTAGTAGTCATATATAAAAAGACAGAAGACCCAGACAGGAATATGACAGAAAAATCATGGCTACCATCAATATAATAGAGAAAGCAGCTTCTGTAGCTAGCAGGAACGGATCCAGACTACTAATCATGGGAGTCTTCAACCATGGGAAGATAGATTGGGTGAACAGAGACCCATATGGAGGACTGGACACATGGAGAGCTAAGCTGCTGGACGTGGCAACAAGAAACTTTCTAAGCCATCACATCAAGGGACCGACTAGAATGAGAGGAGAGGATGAACCAGCTATGTTTGATCTGATATTTACCCTAAATGAGTCGGATAAAAAGGGAAGGTAAGTTGGAAGCCCCCCTTGGGAATGAGTGATCACAGTGTATAGATCTTTGAGTATCTAGTAGAGCTAGGAGTTATCTTCCCCGAAAAAACTGAGAAACAAAGGGCGAACCAAAAGGGAAATTATGAGGAGATGAGAAAATTTCTAAGGGATATACCATGGGACACAGAACTCATAACTAAGTCTGTACAAGATATGAAGAACTATGTCACCCAAAAGTGTCAGGAGGCAGTAAACAGGTTTATCCCGGCCCGACAGGAAAAACCGAGAAACAAAGGAAGAGTCTATGGTTTAATAGGGCATGTATGAAAGCAACGGAACTGAACAAAAGGGCATGGAGGAACTGAACAAAAGGGCATGGAGGAACTGAACAAAAGGGCATGGAGGAACTTCTGAAATAAAAGAACACCAGAAAGCAGGGAGAGAGATAACAGAGAATCAGGAAAGAGTATGTTAGTGTGAGAGTTTTGTGAAGTGGAATAAATGAAATTGGTAAAAGGAATTGAGCTCGGAAAAATTCTAAGAATTTTCTTTATTCTTTAACCTTTATTCCTGTCGTGATATTCAATTAGGTCGCCTGAGGAAGGACTTGCTTAGCTAACACACCAGTGTAGTAAGCAGCTTATTCCTCACTTAGGGACCATGTATGAACAATTGACTAGGCGCGAGCAAATGCCGAGACCCCAATGAAAATTGAAATCCCCTCCACTAGGCCGTCGACCTTCGGTATTCGCCGAAGTGAATCTAACGAGTAGGTCCTGGGCTCTCACAACAATAATTTATTGTTGTGTGGTGCCGTATATTTGGTCCAAAGCTCATGAATCTGTCTCATTTTGATTAGTTGAGTGTGACAGTTCACTTGCATAACAATTATAATGTGTGGGGGTGTAACGAAAAGACAGTGTTAAACATAACAACTTAGTTTATTCAATAAAGTACTAACTACTACAACAAAACAAAAGAAATATCAATGACGTTTCTCGAAATCCTTCCTGTGACACTAACAATGACAGCTAGACACCAGCCCCTCGGACTGCATAATGAACAAACTCGAACATAAGCGTGAACACGGAGGAATCAACAAGAAACAAGAACTAATAGATCTATAACCACAATTACATCAAATGACACAGTGGGTTCTGAAACACGTCTCCAGTAACCTCTTACTGTTCTACGCCTCGGTGCAGTCTGCTCCTGCAATAGCGGTTGCAATGCAATCAAATCAGTAGTCTTTCAATGACAACAATAACTAATGGGTTCACTGGCAACTCCAGCAACCCTTCCTCAAATTAATCCTTACGTTAACACTCCGTCCCATGGACGATCAACAATCAATAACAATTGAATTACGTTAATAACACAATAACATTCACGTTAATAACAAAATAACATTTACGTTAATTTAATAACTCTTACAACTGTCACTAGTAACGCAGAAATTACACAACACTCTACCTGTCGAGCATTCAGTGAGTAAATCCCATTAAACCCTGTACTACAAGACAGCTGATTACTACAAAGACAGCTGATCTTTACTAGTTACGTTAATTTACGTTAATCGGTTACTAATCACTCAGCGATTGTAAACTCTGATTTACAATGTCCAACTTGCTAAGAGAACGGTAATCACTCGTGATTACCTTTAGAGTAATTAATTAACTACTATCCATATTCAATAATTAAACAATTAAATACGCAACCTTTCACACTGGTTCAGCAATTTACATTAAGGTATGAATTCCGCCTCAGCCTTCCATACTCAGACCAATTTAGGTGGTTAATAACAGTAATTAAACACCACGTTTACGTTATTCTAAAATGACGTTACTCCTCCCACGAGTCAATCACGTGCCGGTACTTCCGGGCAGATAAATAAACGACGTTACGTTAATGGAACAGTGAAGCCTTCGTGTGAGTCGATCAAACACGGATCGAGATTAATTACTTTGACTTCTTGAACCACGTCAATTACCAGGCCCACTGACCGTTAATTACGACAGACAATACTCTAATTCTTATCTGGCTGATGGCTAGGCTCCCTGAGTCTACCGTAGCGGCTTTGTATGAAAGTAAATTAACCCAAACGTATTCTACGTTACTCAAATTATCAAAGAACAAATTCTCTTAAAGCAATGGGCGTTCCCTTGGTTACGTTATATTAATTGCCTCGCAATCACCTCACTGAATACTGGACTTCGATGTCCTACCAGATAACAGGAGAATATAAAATCCAAGTACTCGTCTACAGCCGAGTTCACCCACGACAATGACAAATCACACTAAGAAATCACAGTAATTTACGTTACAATCCGGTTGCAATGGCAATATTGCAGAACCTAGTAAAATAACAAACAGGATATGAACCCTCTAGAACACTGCCCCACAATGACTTCACTGAACTGCAATCACATACGGTGATGCTCAACACTAGCAACAATTACCATCAAATAACAACCCCTTTGCAATAACACACACGGCAAGTACTCTAATTTCCAAGTATTAGAAAACTACACAACACTTACTGTTGCAAATGACCCCAGTGCTCTAATTACCCCTTAGAACATAGGTCCACAATTTGCAATCACCACAGTAAATAACACAATAACACTGGGCACCGTGACACTACGATCATATACATATAATTACTGCTGGCACATGTAGCCTACAGCTATCAAACGTTATTGGGAACACTAAGATCTCGCACTTCTTAAATCACATAGGTGAGTGATTTATCGATCCCGCATGCCAATAAACACTCCCGAGAATTACGTTACTTGACAGAGCGACGGCGGTCACTGCAGACAACCTCGTCACTCACCAAATTCTACCAAAATTACTATTAATAATGCAAAACAATATATATATATATATATATATATATATATATATATATATATATATATATATATATATATATATATAATATATATATATATATATATATATATTATATATATATATATATATATATAAATATATATATATATATATATATATATATATATATATATATATATATATATACGGAGGTATATATATATTATATATATATACATATATATATATATATATATATATATATATATATATATATATATATATATATATATATATATATATATATATATATATATATATATATATGTGTATATATATATATATATATATATATATTATATATATATATATATATATATATATATATATATATATATATATATATATATATATATATATATATATATATATATATATATATATATATATATATATATATATATATATATATATATATATATATATATATATATATATATATATTATATATGTTATTAAATATGACCGAAAAAGTAAGATTAATAATTCTAACACGAATTTTCTCAATTTTCCTTATGTTTGTTTTTACTGATGACGGTAAATGAAAAATCAATTCTCCAAAATTCATTCTTTATTTCTTAGTCTGACGCGACACTTGAACGCGTTTCGTAATAACTAATTACATTTTCAAAGACTTTTAGTTTTCACACACAACTATAACCTGAAAACACTAAACAGTTCTTTACTATGCTATGATTTAAACAGCTTTCATCTTTCATTTTATACCCGCGTTTTGGGTGAGGTGATATGTTACAACAGTTTTTAATGAGGTGAACAAAACTTTCAACAAAGGACAGAACACGAAAACAATGGATATTAACTGGATATTAACTGGGTAAATTGAAGGTATGAATGGAAGTAACTGCGGAAGGGCCTATTGGCCCATATTTCTTGATGCTTCTATATTGGAGCGGGGTCTTGAAGTGGGTAGAATATAGTTGTGCATTAATTGACTGTTGATTGCTGGTGTTGACTTCTTGATGTGTAGTGCCTCGCAGATGTCAAGCCGCCTGCTATCGCTGTACCTATCGATGATTTCTGTGTTATTTGTTAAGATTTCTCTGGTGATGGTTTGGTTGTGGGAAGAGAGTATATGTTCCTTAATGGAGCCCTGTTGCTTATGCATCGTTAAACGCCTGGAAAGAGATGTTGTTGTCTTGCCTATATACTGAGTTTTTTGGGGCTTACAGTCCCCAAGTGGACATTTAAAGGCATAGACGACGTTTGTCTCTTTTAGGGCGTTCTGCTCCGTGTCTGGAGAGTTTTTCATTAGTAGGCTGGCTGTTTTTTTGGTTTTATAGTAAATCGTTAGTTGTATCTTCTGATTTTTGTCTGTAGGGATAACATTTCTATTAACAATATCTTTCAGGACCCTTTCCTCCGTTTTATGAGCGGTGGAGAAGAAGTTCCTGTAAAATAGTCTAATAGGGGGTATAGGTGTTGTATTAGTTGTTTCTTCAGAGGTTGCATGGCGTTTTACTTTCCTTCTTATGATGTCTTCAATGAAACCATTGGAGAAGCCGTTGTTGACTAGGACCTGCCTACCCTACAGAGTTCTTCGTCGACTTGCTTCCATTCTGAGCTGTGGCTGAGAGCACGGTCGACATAAGCGTTAACAACACTCCTCTTGTACCTATCTGGGCAGTCACTGTTGGCATTTAGGCACATTCCTATGTTTGTTTCCTTAGTGTAGACTGCAGTGTGGAAACCTCCGCTCCTTTCCATGACTGTTACATCTAGAAAGGGCAGCTTCCCATCCTTCTCCATCTCGT
The DNA here is from genome assembly GCA_020271785.1 of Procambarus virginalis. Classification (NCBI taxonomy): domain Eukaryota; kingdom Metazoa; phylum Arthropoda; class Malacostraca; order Decapoda; family Cambaridae; genus Procambarus; species Procambarus virginalis. Next base: position 69,501 of record WNGS01074446.1, on the reverse strand, counting down.
AAGTGAAACGTAACACAGAATTCTGCTCAAACGCTTCTTTCAGCTCCTGCAGATGTCTGACATCAGGTACCTGTGTAAAAATGTCGTCAACATACCTGCAGTATATGGCCGGTTTCAAGTTTAAGTCGACTAAGACTTTTTCCTCGATAGTACCCATGTAGAAGTTTGCAAACAGGACGCCTAGGGGAGAACCCATGGCGACCCCATCTACTTGCTTATACATGTGCCCATCCGGGCTCAAGAAGGGTGCCTCCTTAGTACAAGCTTGGAGTAGTTTCCTCAGGATATTTTCTGGCATGTCAAGGGGAGTACAGGCCGGGTCTCGATACACTCGGTCCACTATCATCCCGATTGTTTCATCCACAGGTACGTTGGTGAACAGTGATTCTACGTCCAACGAGGCTCTTATCCCTGTAGCCCGTGTTCCCCGCAGTAAGTCAACAAATTCCTTCGGGGATTTCAGGCTGAAGTTGCACGGGACATAAGGAGTCAGTAAGCCGTTGAGTCGTTTCGCCAGTCTGTACGTGGGTGTGGGTATCTGGCTGATAATTGGCCGAAGTGGGTTTCCAGGCTTATGCGTCTTGACGTTTCCATACGCATATCCAGGTTTATATTCTCCAATAATCTTTGGCAGGTGGAGTCCGGATTTCTTGGCATTCACAGTTTCAATCAACTTGTTGACCTTTGTTTTCAATTCGGCTGTAGTGTCCTTCGTTACCCTTTGGAATTTAGTTTGGTCAGAGAGTAGTAGTAGTGAATAACGAGACAAATCGTGAATTGATTTTCAGATCCGATTGGCAACTGCCATGCCAACTCGACTGCTGGGGGCGGATGCAAAAAGCAGTTGGGTTAGGGCACGCTTGGCGTGCACCAGGCTAGATGATGGGGTGGCGTGGTGGTACATGCACCCCTGGGGCCCCCCACCAACCTCCCAGGGCGAGCCTGAGCGACTCGTGCCCTAACCCAACGTTTTTTTTTCATTTGTCCAGAGTCCGTGGCATGAGTACCAGGCGTCAATAGGGGGGTCCCTACTTATGAATGGTACAGAGGATGAATGTTCAATAGATTAAAACAAAAAAAATACACTGATGAAAGGAAAATATAAGTTTTTTGGAGTATTTTAATAGTGCTAGTATGTGTGTGCGTGTGTTTTTATGTAAATACAATATATCTGTTTCTAATTCCTACTGAGAAGTGTATCTGAAATAAAGGGTTTCCCCCCTATATTTCGTAAGGTTTCAATAATTGGCGTACAATTGGCGCGCACTCGAACCCCCCCTCTCACAACATGGTTCGGTTCGCACCTTCGACCCACCGGTGAAGTGAAGCGTTCGTACCCAGGTGACGCGCACAACGCTAACATCTTACACAAACATGGGAAATCTGCCTTAAAACACTGACACGAATTTTCCCGTTCCCATCGACTGCTACAGAGCACTAGCAGGCATTATCTATAATCACTGGTATGGGATCTACGAGTCTGTTACTGCTCGTATGCATATTACCCCACTATCCCAGAGCTTTTTCTACCCCTCGACGATGACTCCAGTTGGATTCTGACTGCGCAGCTGGCGGTCTTGGTGGAGGCGGTAGTGGAAGAGCTGAGGAGACAATCACCACGACGTCGTCTTATCCAGTTTGGCTGAATGGGCAAGAGAGAGACGTCCGGGTATGGTGGTGACTGGAGCAGAATGATGTTGGAGAGAGAAACGCCAGCGATTTCCTACGTCCTTCTCGAAATAGCCAATGCGAGGAAGGCATACAGCGGCCTACCCCTCTCAACCAATCAGCAATTGGGTAGCATGGCCCCTAGGGCGACTCCAAGATGGCCGGCCAACATGGCGGCTCAAGATGTTTACTAAGATGGCGGCTGTTTCCATGACAACGACTCAAGTGGCTAGCAGCTCACCCACGCTGTCCCAGGCCTAGCTTGTTCCCGCGCAAATCTGAGTCTCGCTCCAAGCCATACAATGAGATGATGCTGTCGGCTCTATCACTGTCCACAGACATGCTACCCCGGCCAGGGTAACATTTCTGGACTGCTGATGACTGGGGCTCTCACATGAGCCCAATTACTAGATGTTTCGGTTGCTGGTTACCAAAGTTAAGTCCGCACACTTAACAAGTGCACTTAACACGTGTACTGGCCTCCACAGGCATAAGAGCACTATTGTAAGTGAGCTGGTGAACAGAAACTGAGAAAAAGTATGAAAATGGTATAGCTAATAAAACCAAGACCGAACCAAACCTACTCCACAGTCACATCAGGAGGAAAACAACATTGAAGGAACAAGTGATGAAACTTAGAACGTGTGAGGACAGGTACACAGAGAATGACAAAGAGGTGTGTGAAGAAGTCAACAAGAGGTTCCAGGAAGTCTTCACAATAGAAAAAGGAGAAGTAACTGCATTAGGAGTGGTGGCTGTAAACCAGGCGGCCTTGGAAGGGTTCGAAATTACAATAGAATAGGTCAAGAGGCATCTGTTGGATTTGGACGAGAGAAAGGCTGTTGTCCCAGACGAAATCTCACCATGGATATTGAAAGAGTGTGCAGGAACACTTTGCTTGCAACTCTCCATTGTGTAGTAGGTCACTGGAGATGGGAGACCTTCCAGAAATATGGAAGATGGCTAATGTAGTCCCAATATACAAAAGGGTTACAGACAAGAGGTACTGAACTACAGGCCAGTGTCCTTAACTTCTATACCATGCAAGGTGATGGAGAAGATCGCGAGAAAAAACCTAGTAACACATCTGGAGAGATGTGACTTCGTGACAACCCATCAACATAGATTCAGGGAGGGAATATCTTGCTTTACAGGCTTAATAGAATTTTACGATCAGGTGATAAAGATTAAGCAAAAAAGAGAAGGATGGGCGGACCGCATTTTTTTGGACTGTTGGAAAACCTTTGACACAGTTCCCCATAAAAGGCTGTTGCATAAGCTGGAGAAACAGGCAGGAGTAACTGGTAGGGCGCTCCAGTGGATAAGGGAGAACCTAATCAATAGGAAGCAGAGAGTTACAATGAGGGGTGAGACCTCAGATTAGCGTGAAGTCACCACTGGAGTCCCACAGGGCACTGTACTCGGACCTATCCTGTTTCTGATATAGGTAAATGATCTCCCAGAGGGTATAGACTCATTCCTCTCAATGTCTGCTGACTACGCCAAAATTATGGGAAGGATTAAGACTGAGGAGGACAGCTTGAGGCTTCAAGAAGACCTGGACAAGCTGCAGGAATGGTCGAACATATAGTTGTTAGAATATGTATTGCAAACGTAATGTAATGAAGATAGGTATAGGGAGCAGGAGACCAGATACAAGGTATTATTTAGGAGATGAAATACTTCACATGTCAGAAAGAGAGAAAGACCTGGGGGTTGATATCACGCCAGATCTGTCCCCTGAAGCCCACATCAGGAGGATAACATCAGCAGCATATGACAGGTTGGCTAACATAAGAACGGCCTTTAGAAACTCGAGTAAGGAATCTTTCAGAAATTTGTATACTACATATCAGACCAATCATTGAGTATTCGTCTCCAAAATGGAGTCCATGTCTAGTCAAGCATAATACTAATATGGAAAAGGTTCAAAGGTTTACCACCAGACTAGTACCCGAACTGAGGGGTATGAGCTACGAGGAGAGACTATGAGAATTAAACCTCACGTCTCTGGGAGACAGAAGACTTAGAAGGGACTTGATTACCATATACAAGATTCTCGGAGGAATTGATAGGGTAGATAAAGAGAGACTATTTAACACAAGGGGCACACGCACTAGGGGACACAGGGGGGAAATTGAGTGCCCAAATGAGGTATAGAGATGTTAGACAGAATTTTTCAGTGTCAGAGTAGTAGACAAATGAAATGTATTAGGGAGTAATGTTGTGGAGTTGACTCCATACACAGCTTCAAGTGTAGATATGATAGATCACATTAGGCTCATGAACCTGTACATTAGTTGATTGACAGGTGAGAGGCGGGACCAAAGGGCCAGAGTTCAACCCCCGCAAGCACAACTAGGTAAGTACAACTAGGTAAGTACTACACTACAACCATCACCACACACTACAACCACCACCACAAACTACCACTACCACAACACACTACCACCATCTCCACACACTACCACCACATTCACACACTATCACCACCTCCACACACTATCACCACCATCACACACTACCACCACCTCCACACTATGACCACCACCACAAACTACCACCACCTCCACCCACTATCATCACCTCCACACATTATCACCACCACCACACACTACCACCACCTCCACACACTACCACCACCACCACCACACACTACCACTAACACACACTACCACCACCTCCACACAATATCACCACCACCACACACTACCACCACCACCACCATACACTACCACCAACACACACTACCACCATCTCCACACACTATCACCACCATCACACACTACCACCACCTCTACACTATCACCACCACCACACACTACCACCACCTCCACACACTACCACCACCACACACTACCGCCACCACCACACACTATCACCACCACCACACACTATCACCACCACCACACACTATCACCACCACCACACACTATCACCACCACACACTACCACCACCACCACACACTTCCACCACCACACACTACCACCACCACCACACACTACCACCACCACCACACACTACCGCCACCACATCACACTATCACCACCACCACACACTATCACCACCACCACACACTATCGCCACCACCACACACTACCACCACCACCACACACTACCACCACCTGCACACAATATCACCACCACCACACACTATCACCAACACCACTCACTACCACCCCCACCACACACTACCACCCCCACCACACACTACCACCCCCACCACACACTATCACCACCACCACACACTACCACCCCCACCACACACTATCACCACCACCACATAATACCACCACCTCCACACAATACCACCACCACCACACACTACCACCACCATCACACACTACCACCACCTCCTCACACTATCACCACCACCACACACTATCACCACCACCACACACTATCACCACCACCACCACCACACACTATCACCACCACCACACACTATCACCACCACCACACACTACCACCACCATCACACACTACCACCACCACCACACACGACCACCACCTCTACACGCTATCACCACCTCCACACACTCTCACCACCACTACATACTACCACAACCTCCACACCTATCACCACCACCACACACTACCACCTCCTCCAAACACTAACACCACTTCCACACACTACCACCACCACCACACACTATCACCACCACCACACACTACCACCACCACTACATACTACCACAACCTCCACACACTATCACTATCTCCATACACTATCACCACCACCACACACTACCACCTCCTCCAAACACTAACACCACTTCCACACACTACCACCACCACCACACACTATCACCACCACCACACACTACCACCACCACTACATACTACCACAACCTCCACACACTATCACTATCTCCACACACTATCACCA
>WNGS01074446.1:41759-54309 GCA_020271785.1 Procambarus virginalis | reverse complement strand
ACTGGCGACGAGGATGAACTGGGACCGCAGGTATTTTGTTCAACAAAACACAAGGAAGAAGCATGCTGCCTCACGCGCCCGGAGGAGGAAAGAGAAGCTGTGAGCACTCTACCGGATGCTGCATGCTACCCCATGCTGTGTGCTGGCCGTTGCTGTGTGCTGGCCGTTGCTGTGTGCTGGCCAATGCTGTGTGCTCCAAGCTGTGTGACTCAAGCTGTGTACTGAGTAATCTGCGAGTTGGCGACGCTGTGTACGAAACGACGCTTTGATGCAGTGTACAAAACCGATGTTTTGGTTAGGAATGACGCTTCGTGCTACAAATTCTTCACTCTGTGAACCAATGCTGTACAAAACTGCTGTGCCAACTGCTGTGCCAACTGCTGTACTGCTGTGCCAACTGCTGTACCAACTGCTGACAACTGCTGTACCAACGCTAACAACTGCTGTGCTGCTGTGAGTGGAGTAACAACACATGTACACAAGGGCTAGGTAAGAAATCAGTTGCTGCTGTGTTGTGCACTGTGTGAACTTTTGCATTAAAATGCTTGTGTGCTTTGCAAAATTAAAGTAATTACAGTGAATTCTTAAATAACATATACAGTGCAGTAAGTGTTATATATTCTGAGGAACATTTTAAGTGATAAGTTTACATTTATTCAGTAAAAATGGCAAATATACCTCAGTTTCCTGCATTTGATCCTGACTGTGACCAGACAAACCTGTCACAGAGGTGGGTCAAATGGCTTAAAAGGTTTGAAAATTTGTTGATAGTTTCTGATATCAAAAGTGCTGAAAGAAAGCGTGCCTTTCTACTTCATTATGCAGGTGATAGAGTTTGTGACATCTTTGATACACTGAAACACTGGTGGTGCCAAAGATTATGACACTGCCAAGGCCAAATTAACTGAGCATTTCAAACCAAGGCAAAATACTGCTATGGAAATTATGCATTTCAGGAGAGCAAAACAACTCTCTAATGAAACTGTTGATCAATACCATACACGTCTGCAGGGTTTAGCACCCATTGTGATTTTGCTGATGTTGACAAAGAAATCAAACAGCAAATAATTGAAACATGCACATCTACACGTCTCCGTCGAAGAGCTCTAGAACTTGTTGATGATGAAAGTTCTCTTACCAAGATACTGGATATGGCTCGTCGAATGGAAGATGCTGCACGTGATGCTCGTGCCATGGAGTGCAGTGCCAACAACGGTTCTGCCACTGTTACTAACAGTCATGAAGTATGTAAGGTTCAGGGAGTACACCATGATCGTAGAAGATATCATGCCAACCTAACATTAAATTGAGCCGAGAACCACATCACAACTGGAGTCATGGAACAAGACTCAAGCAGTCACAACGACTCACATCAGAGGTTGTCAACAATAAATGTTACAATTGTGGAGGAGACTACCCACACCAAGATAATGTTTGTCCTGCACAAGGTAAGAAGTGCTATGAGTGTAGAAAACTAAATCATTTTGGTGCTATGTGTCGTTCCGCACTAAAGAAACCACAATCAATAAATAAAAGCATGTACGAGGATCAAGTCATAGGAGTCGAGGTGGCAAACACAATATTGCACCTCAAATCAAGAATGTTAATAATATACAAGACAACATTTCATTACAACCAGTCTCAGATGACAGTGAATGTGATTATATTTATGGAGTACAATCAATCACAAATGGAATGATCTTCCAAACAACCCAGAGACTATAGTATACATTGCTGGCATTTGTCTCAAATTCTCATTGACACTGGATCAAACATTGACACCATTGCTGAGTGCCACTATGAAAAATTTAAAAAACAGTTACCAAAGCTTGAAAAATACAATGGCAAAGCCACTGCCTATGCTTCAAAGGTAGCCTTACCAGTGATTGGAACTTTCACTGCAGAGATTAAGTCAAAGAATGCAATGCTCATTACTACATTCCATGTTGTTAGGAATGCAAAGGAGTCTTTACTCAGTTACAAGACTTCAACCAAATTGGGGCTACTTCAGCTTTCTAATGCTGTAGCAGTGGAATCTGCAAACAATGTTGATGCTATTGTTGCTGAATTTTCTGATCGGTTTAAATCCATAGGTTGTTATACTGATAGCAAGGTACATCTGCATATCAACCCAGATGTAATTCCAGTTGCCCAACCACATCGCCGACAACCATTCCATACTCGCAAGAAAGTCGATGCCGAACTGGATAGGCTGATAGAACTAGATATCATTGAACCGGTAACAGGCCCAACACCATGGGTAAGCCCAATTGTCACTCCACCAAAGCCGAAGAATCCAGATGAGATACGCATTTGTGTAGACATGCGTGTTCCCAACAAGGCAATAATGCGTGAACGCCATCCTACACCCACTGTAGATGATATGATATACCGCTTGAATGGTGCAACTGTATTCAGCAAGTTAGATTTAAACAAGGGCTATCATCAGCTTGAACTTGATGATGAGAGTCGATTCATCACAACGTTTACGACACATCGAGGTCTGTATAGGTACAAGCGCCTGAGTTTTGGTATTAACAGTGCTGCTGAAGTATTCCAGCACATCATCAGCCAGGTATTGCAAGATATACCTAATGCTGACAACATGTCTGATGACATCATTGTTTATGGCCGTACCCAAGCTGAACACGACAAAGCTCTTCGTGCAACATTGCAACGCTTACGAGAAAAGAATTTGACGCTAAGCCGAGCAAAGTGTGAGTTCAATAAACATAAAATTGAATTCTTTGGACATGTACTTAGTGACAAAGGTCTATCTCCAGATCCTAAGAAAGTTGCAGATATCAAGAATGCTGCACCTCCTTCAACATCCACTGAAGTACATAGTTTTCTGGGAATGGCAAACTACTGTTCTCGCTTCATTCCAGATTTTGCTACCATTACGAAGCCTCTACGTGAGCTCCTGAAGAAAAATGCATCATGGTACTGGAGCGATGTCGAGCAAAATGCATTTGATGCTGTGAAAGATGCACTAGTAGAAAATGCGACTGCTGCATACTTTGATCCATCAATGGACACTGAGTTAACGGTGGATGCTAGTCCTGTTGGTTTAGGTGCTGTGTTAGCCCAACACAAACCTGGTCAACCAGATTCAAGAGTAGTAATTGCCTATGCCAGCCGTTCTCTCACAGATGTTGAGCAACGATACAGTCAGACAGAGAAGGAAGCTCTTGCTCTTGTATGGGGCTGTGAACACTTCAATGTGTATCTGCTTGGTGCACCCTTTACCACGATAGTCACTGACCACAAACCGTTGGAGACCATCTTCAATAATCCAAAGTCCAAACCACCAGCTCGCATTGAGAGATGGGCTCTTCGTCTGCAACCATACAACTTTACGGTGAAATACAAGCCAGGTGCAGGCAATCCCGCTGATTACATCAGTCGACATCCTGCCAACAGTTTCACCATCACCAAGCATCAGCAAGTTGCCGAGGAATATGTACACTCTGTAACCTGTGATGCAGTCCCTAAGGCTCTCACTCTTGATGAAATACGTACTGCAACCCTAGAGGACCCAACTCTGCAAGCAACAGTGGATGCATTGACTAAGAAAAAGTTTCCACGCATCCCACCCTCAGGAGTTGACCAAGATGCATTCAAAGCACTTGAACGCATCCAGACAGAATTAAGTGTTACGCAACAACGCGACACCGTGCTGCGAGGTACTCGTATCGTCATTCCAGCTGTTCTCCAGCAACGTGCTCTGAAGCTTGCACATCAAGGACACCAAGGTCTTGTAAGGACCAAACAGCTGCTACGAGAAAAGGTGTGGTTTCCTGGCATTGATCGTCAAGCTAAGGACATGCATGATGCCTGTGTCCCTTGCCAAGCTGCAGTGGATACTTCAAGACCAACACCTCTACAACCTTCACCACTACCTGCTGCACCATGGATGGAAGTATCGATGGATTTCTGTGGACCGCTACCAACTGGAGAGTACTTGATGGTAGTCATTGATGATCACTCACGTTATCCAGAAGTAGAAATCATCACTTCCACATCTGCAAAGGCTGTCATCCCGAACTCGACAAGATCTTTTCAAACTTTGGCATTCCTGAAGTTGTCAAGACGGACAATGGACCGCCATTTAATGGACAAGACTTTGTCAACTTTGCTGAGCATATTGGATTCAAACACCGCCGTGTGATGCCACTACATCCACAAGCAAATGGAGAAGTCGAGAGATTCATGCAACCTCTCATGAAAGCTGTACGCTGTGCTCATGCCGAAGGACGATCCTGGAAACAAGCTATGTATGCTTTTCTCAGGAACTACCGTGCAACACCGCATGGAACACTGGGCAAGTCGCCTGGCGAACTTTTATTTGGACGTCCTATGAGAATCGCACTACCTGTCATGCCAGCCAAGGTAACGGATAAATGTCTCGCTCAGAAGGATGCACTAGCCAAGGGCAAAATGAAAATTGCTCATGATCAACGTGCAAAGGAACAATTCATAAAGGTTGGAGATACTGTTCTCGTTAAAAAGAAAAAAGAGGGAAAGCTAGATATGCCGTATGATACAAAACCATATAAAGTGATTAGTGTAAAAGGAACTATGGTAACAGCGAGTAATAGAGATCATAGTATAACACGTAATATGGCTTATTTCAAAGTGATTCCAAATAGTGTAGAAAATGATGAAGTGCAAAGTCGTGCAAAAGAAAAAGAAAAAATGAGTTATAACTCGATAAACAATTCGAGGGATATTTTTGTATTTAAGGACTCGTCCAAAACGTCATGTTAAACGCCCTACACGATATGATGATTAATTGTGTTCCTATGTAATGCAAAGTATTTACTTGTTATGCTGAACTAAATTTAATATTGTTTGAATAATGCAGATCTCTCATTCAATATTTTGTAACTTTGTATTACAGTTTCTTTCATGTTTGTTTAACATTGCATATGTATTTTTAACATTGAAATCCTTTGTGGTAAAGATTGTTTAAATTCTTTGTGTGTTTAATTAATGTTAAATGTATGCAATATCTCTTAATATGTTAATAACTTACTTTGTGTCAATAACTTTGCTTTGTGCTACAAGCATGGTAGACATCCTGTATTCATTCTTTTTAAAGAAAAGGAGGGATGTCATGTTCACAGAAAATGGTACCATCCGTTTTCTATGTGCGGCGGCTGGACGCCACTGAGAGAGGAGGTAAACAAGAGCGCACAGGACGCCTGCCAAGCTTGGGAGCTACTCTATCATGTAATCGTTTATAAGTATTAAAGTCAGTAACCAGGAATGACTTTACATCAACCTTACTACCAAGACTATCTCGGCTATATACAGACACCACAGGCGCGTCGACCAGGTGTGCAGCAGGTGCTGGAGTGGGGGGAAGGAGGGAGTTGAGGTGCGTGTGGCTGTCTTGATATATACGTTTAGCCACTACAAAACGTATCTTGCATATTGTTGAGGACGTGATGAAATACGAAAATAGCAGGCTAAATCTCTGATAAGAGATTATCGTCACAGGTAGTACTTGGTTTTACTCTTAAACTGGTTGAGAGAGGTACAGCCTTTGACATGATTCGGGAGGTCATTCCACATTCTGGGTCACTTGATTTGTAGAGCACTTCTAGTTTGGTTACACACAGCCAAATTGTGTAACAGGAAGAGGTCTTGGACAAATTTTGATTTGTAGATCACTTCTAGTTTGGTTACACACAGCCAAATTGTGTAACAGGAAGAGGTCTTGGACACAAATTTGTTCCATGCTAAATGTAGACGAATCAGCTGAGTATTCCTCAAATAAAATAAGTTGCCTCAGCTTATAAGGTAAATAAAATAAGCATTTCTCAAATAAGTAGCTGCCTCACCACACTGCCTTACTGCTACATAGCCTTCCCGGCATGGTGCCTTCTTTTGATAATTAATTGTTCCACACCCAAGTTGTATAACAGGAAGAGGTCTTGGACCCCTACTTCCCTCTCTCTTTTTTAATAGTTCATATAGTCATAATTATAGCTTTAAGTTTTCAATGACTAAAGTTTTAGACATTTTTACCCTTCTCCTTACCTAACATCATTTGTGCAGCATATTTTTATATTATGTCTCACCCAGATTTAATTTAAAAATAAAACCAAACTTAATAAATTAGAAATGGGTATGTATAGTACACCATTATTAAATGGGTACACCATTACTACTAGGTGAACAGGGGCATTTGGTGATAGTAAATGATCCCATCAGGCAGGGCTCATCACCTTTTCTCATATTTCATGTTCACCAGTGTTTATTTACTTAATAACTACGGGTATAATATCTTGCTATTATAAAACTAATTCTACTATCATGAAAGACATATTTACTTTAAGTTTCAAGCAGAGAATGCATATGTAACTAACACGAAGGACTCCTCCTCACGAGATTCGCCAACTAATAATCTTTTGTTATATTAAAATCGATCCCAGTGTTATGTAGTAGAGAAAATTGAGTTATATCCAGTTTATGTAAAGCTACGAGTGGTCGACACCACACTTAAATCCAGGACCAAACTTTCGAAGGTTTTTCAACTTAGTGTAGCTACCTGAATACCGACGTAGCCGCCACGAAGGCGCTAAGAAGAAAAACATTCGGAGCTAAGAAGAAAAACCTCCATAAGTACCTTTGTGAATCTGGCCCCTGGTGTGTAGTTTAGTTATCCAACCCGTCCTCTTAATTAAAATTACGTCGCTTTTCGCTCGCATGTGCGATATTACCAAAAATGGACATAATTTGAAATGTAATCGGCTCACGAAAGTGATGTACTATCCTGTTTTCTGTTTTTGGTACTCTGGCTTACGGCTAGGTTAGGAGAGGAAACTTTCAATTAAAGGGTTTCATGACGTTTTGAAAAATTAGGAGAACTTCTTGCCCTCCTAACCTGCCAGAGAACCCTTAACTTGCTGTTAAAAAAAATCCAAAATTTATTTTCAACCATTTTTCATTTTTAAATTACGTCCATTTTCGGTCATAACGGGCAAACGGCCAAATTCAGACGTAATTTGAAAGAGGACAGGTTTGGTCATCACAACTCAGTTTAAATTTGCAGCATATACCCTACAATAAGCCATTCACTCTCTCTGGATCACATATGGAAATAAATCTTTCCTAAAAACACACGCATAGACATTCATTGCGTCACTCATGAGTTCCTAATCTGATCTATAAAATTGATCACAAATAAATCTACACATAAACTGTAAATATCTGGATTATTCACCATTTTTCCCTTTTACATTTCGGGTATTCTGGGCTACAGTATTAGGATACTAGTTATTTTGGTAAATAATTATCCTGATGTAAGTTTGTGGGGTGTCCACAGAATCTCCTTACCAACCTCTACACAATTAATCTCTTATGCCACTCCCAAACCCAGTGTAGTTCCTCTACACAGAAAACGTTCACCATGCTCCCTGAACTTCGGCTCATAGGAACCACCTCATTTCTGATCTCTCGTATTACAAAAGTAATCTCATAAATTACTTGTCACTGTTACCTCGTTCGGGCAAACCCTCACCTAGTTGCCTGGAACTCAAACCTCTGGCCCCCAAACTGCTGCACTAACTGGGCTGATCCCCCACCCAATCGCCTAGAGCTCGTTAACTCGTTGCTTCTCCCCTAATTCTGCATACTGTTCCTCTGAAAGGACTGACTCTACCTATCTGTCCTGGGACCTTCACCACTGCCCCCTCAGCTGCTGTTATATAAAATGTCACTGTCTCTTACTTGATGGGTCGACCTCTGGTCACCCAGGGACATCTGCTCCTGTCCCTCATCTGCACCTCATTGTCTCAATATCAATGAGCCTACCTCTTGTGCCCTGGGACACTCAATCTGGCCCCACACTGTTGCTTACAGTTCACTTACAGCTCACTACTGGCCCTTACCTTGGGCCTTACCGGGAGGGCGCCTCACGGCTGGGTGGACAGCGTTTTGGATTCGTAGTCATGAGGTTTCAGGTTCGATCCCCAGTGGAGGCGGAGACAAATGGGCAAAATGTTTCTTTCACCCTGATGCCCTGTTACCTAGCAATAAATAGGTACCTGGGAGTTAGACAGCTTCTACGGGCTGCTTCCTGGGGGGTGTGTGTAACAAAAAGGAGCCCTGATCGAGGTCTGGGCCGCGGGGTCGCTAAGCCCCGAAATGATCTCAAGATAACCTCAAGATACCCTCAGGTACCTATAGACCATATCATCAGTGTGTGTAGCTCCTGGTTCAGTCTGATAGCGTTGTGGCACACACTCAGTGACTGGTGAGTCATTCAAGTCTCTTCTTACTCTGACTATTGTCTTCACTTTACATACTGAATCAAATTTGCTTCAGTGTAATTAGTCGCAACTGATCCGTCGACTCTTCGGAAACCACAGTGACACCCTCTTGGCGAACTTAGCTCAACACTCTGCCTTATGCCTAACCTTCCTGGCTTAGAATTGCCCTTCCTGGTCATGAAGACCTCACTGGCGTCGCAGGTGGCCTCTCCCTCGGTTTTCTGTTACACAGCCCAACGTATAAACTTACAAAGAGGATAGCTCCTGGGCTCTGCTGCCGGATACCGTCCTTAACTATTTCTGGAATCGGCCTTGCTCTCAAGCATCTAATAACGAATATCCGCCCATCAATTGGAGAGTGACAGGATAGACAGTCAACTCTTGTGAAGTTTGGGGGTAAAGTGAGCCATCCCGGTACCCTTGTGGCGTGACGTCATCGTCTTTCTTAGCACTTATTGGTTTTCCAGGCTGCGTGTTCACACTTCACAATCTGAATCTGTCAGCACACTGGATATCTGGAAATCCCCTTGTCTTGGTCAGGACGAGCTACCTCCTTCTCTGAGGCCTCATCTCCCACATATTCACCCCAATAACGCCATAAAAAATATATATTTATACTTTCCTTTAATTTGAATTTACTGTCCTTTCCTTAAATTTCTTTCCTTTAATTTGTAATTTTGCTTAATTAACACACAAGTATGAGCAAATATATACAAATATGGTGGACAAGGTATGGGAACAACTCTCATACTGGAGATCGCCTTGGCAACCTATAATCATGAAACGCTGCAGCATAGGCACTTATGCAGTGTGTCCATCAAAGCCACTAATAAACAGTAGCACCCAAGCCAGCAAAACCAAAAAGGGCAACAGGCTGGCAAAAATGTCTGTTCTGCCAAGAAGAGCATCCGGTGTATCAATATCAAACATATACTGACTTTCAGAATTAACAGGTTAAAACAGTTAGATGCATGTAAACATTGTCTGAGAAGGCATGACCCTACAACGTGTGCAACTGAGCTAAGAACTTGTGAAAAATGCAGGAAGGTTCAACACCATACTGTGCTTTGTGGAGAATCTAACAATACTAGTCAATTTGTAAAACCTAACTCAGAGGAGATTACTTTTGGAATAGTACACGTCTGTAGGGTACAAAGTTATGTAAATACTTTGATGACAAAATCTGCAGCAGTGGCTACTTTGCTTACTGCAAAATTTACTGTACATAATAACGGAACCTGTATCCATATTCGAGAGGGTTGATTGATCAGAGTTCCCAGAGATCTTTTATCGCAAAGAAACTAGCAGATAATCTGCATCTTGAGATTGTGCAAATGATCACCCTAAACATTTCTGTAATTTTGACAAACACGGGCCACCAAGAATGCAAGGTTTTAAGACTCGTAGTCTATCTAGGAAAATACATAAGGCAAGTGAATGCAATGAGTGTAGGTTCAATGCCGACTGACCTACAAGTGTCTGGTCTTGAAGCTGCAGCGAGATTCCTTAAACAAAAAGGGACTTACTTAGCAGATCCCCAGAAAAATTCCATCTACATTACTACTATTGACATATTAATAGGAGCACACTCTTACCACAAATTTATTTTGTGGAAACAAGAAACATTGGGAATGTACTTGTTAAGAGTCCATAGGAGGAAAGTTGTTGTCCGGGCCAGTACTGCTCTTCCAGACATCATCTCCTAGGGAGCAGGAACATTCAGAAACTGTAATAGTAGCATGACTAAGCCAAGAACAATCGCTCTTAGAAATCAGTTATATGATTGATATACGATTGACTGAAAGGACTGGGGTCCTTTCCATAAGCTGTTAATGCCTACCACATGCGCTGCCTTCGACACATCTTGGACATCACCTGGCAGGACACGGTGACAAACAACAACGTCCTGGTGAATGCATTCTAGAAGGAATGCACTTCTTGGCAGAACAGACATTTTTGTAAAATCACCAGCATGTGTGCAATGCTGAAACAGAGACGAATGCGCTGGCTCGGGCACGTTGTGCGAATGGGCGACAGCAGGATCCACAAGGATCTCCTGTATGGAGAGCTGACGCAGGGAAAGCGTCCAACAGGCAAGCCCCAGCTACGGTACAAAGACGTGTGCAAGAGGGACCTGAAAGCCATGGACGTCGATCTTGTTACGTGGGAAATATTGGTCGCAGACCGTTCAGCCTGGGGGCAGCCTGTTCAAAGAGGTGTCTCCAAGTTCGAGGAGTCACTTGCCAAGAAATCGGAGGCAAAGAGACAGAGAAGGAAAGCCGGTATCCAGGAAGACAGACCAGAATCGGACTTCGTTTGTGCTCGGTGTGGGATGGACTGCCACTCTCGGATTGGCCTCATCAGTCACACCAGACACTGCACCAGGATTGACAACCAGGGCACAACTCCATAGTGTCCCGAGACTGAAGAATGCCTACTACTACTACTAATCAAAGATGTAAGCTAGCTAAGCAACACAGTAAAAGAGCATGGAGAAACTATAGAAATAACAGGACACTTGAGAGCAGAGAAGGTACCAGAGAACCAGGAATGAATACGTCAGGGTGAGAAGAGAGGCAGAAGGACAATATGAAAACGACATAGCAAGCAAGGCTAAGACCCAACCCAAATTGTTGCACAGCCACAGCAGGAGAAAGACAACAGTGAAGGAACAGGTAATGAAACTTAGGACAGGGGCAGACAGATTCATTACAAATGACA
Organism: Procambarus virginalis; assembly: GCA_020271785.1. Classification (NCBI taxonomy): domain Eukaryota; kingdom Metazoa; phylum Arthropoda; class Malacostraca; order Decapoda; family Cambaridae; genus Procambarus; species Procambarus virginalis. The sequence continues at coordinate 43,306 of WNGS01074446.1, read as the reverse complement.
AAGAAGTGTGCGAGGAAATCAATATGAAATTCCAGGAAGTCTTCACATTAGAGCAAGGAGAAGTTCCAGAGATAAGAGAAGGAATAATTAACCAGGCACCACTAGAGAAATTTGAGATTACTAGTGGAGATGTAAGGAAGCTTTTGCTAGAGTTTGATGTGACAAAGGCTATACGCCCAGATGGAATATCACTATAACAAAGGCTATAGGCGCGGATGGAATATCAAAATGGACACAAAAGGAATGAGCAGAAGCACTGCGCTTGCCACTCTCCATGGTGTATAACAAATCACTGTAACAGGTGAACTGCCAGAAGTTTGGAAGGCGGCAAACGTAGTCCCGATATACAAGAAGGGGGATAGACAGGAGGCACTGAACTATATGCCAGTGTCCCCAACTTGTATACCATGCAAGCTAATGGAGAAAATAATGCGAAAAAAGCTAATCAAACATCTGGAGCGAAGGAACTTTGTGTCACAACACCAACATGGTTTCATAGATGGCAAGTCATGCCTCACAGGATTAATTGAATTCTACGATCAGGCAACAAGAATCAGGCAAAACAGAAAGGGGTGGGCAAACTGCATATTTTTGGATTGCCAGAAAGCCTTTGACACAGTGCCACACCAGAGACTAGTGCGAAAGCTGGCAGGAGTGAAAAGGAAGGTACTCCGTTGGATAAGGGAGTACCTAAGTTACAGAAAGCAGCGAGTTACTGTGCGGGGTGAGGTATCAGATTTGCAAAACGTCACCAGTGGGGTCCCGCAGGGTTCAGTCCTTGGACCCATACTGTTTCTTATGTATTTACATGATCTTCCAGATGGTATAGAGTCATTCCTCTCATTGATTGCTGATGATGCAAAAATTATGAGGAGGATTAAGACGGAGGGACAGTATGAGACTACAAGATGACCTAGACAGACTGCATGAATGGTCTAACAAATGGCTAGGAGTTGATATCACACCAACCCTGTTTCCTGAAACCGACATCAAAAGAATTACATCTGCAGCGTATGCGAGGCTGGCTAACATCAGAACTGTCTTCAGCAACCTGTGTAAGGAATCATTCAGAACCTTGTATACCACATATGTAAGATCAATCCCGGAGTATGCGGGAGCCCGTACAGCATGGATCCCGTCGTACCTTGTCAAGCACAAGGCGAAGCTTGAAAAAGTTCAGAGATATACCACTAGGCTAGTCCCAGAACTAAGAGGCATGAGTTATGAAGAAAGGCTGCTAAAAAGGCACCTCACGACACGAGAAGACAGAAGAGTAAGGGGAGACATGATCACTACCTACAAAATTCTCAGAGGAATTGACAGGGTAGATAAAGATAAACCGTTTAACTCGGGTGGTACGCGAACAAGGGGACACAGGTGGAAATCAATCAACTTATGTACTGATTCCTGAGCCTAATAGGCTATATCATATACTACATTTGAAATTGTGTATGGCATCAGCCTCCACCACATCACTGCCTAATGCATTCCATCTGTTAACTACTCTGACACTGAAAAAGAATCTTTTTCAACGCCCCTGTGGCTCG
>WNGS01074443.1:47478-63769 GCA_020271785.1 Procambarus virginalis | reverse complement strand
TCTTGCTTCCTCTTCTTGTTCCTGTCAAAGGGCACTAGCTGTAAAGCCGGAATCCTAATATATGACAGCTATATCAGAGAAAACACTGTATATTAGATAATAAGGACCAAGGCTTAATTACCTTTATTTGAGAGGCTGGTTCGCATTCTAACCGGATCGCCCAATATCTACCTAACATTTAACTGGCCAGAAATGATTAGATAAACGGGTTTCGGTAGGACACTTCCCTTGTTTATTGTTGACAGTGTGTTGATGATGGTAGAGCACTAATATGATTTCCATTACACTTCTTCCTTCAAAGGATAATTATAGGAGCTGAATTTGCTCCCCTTCGCCTCTGGTCTTAACAATGGCTGACCGACTCGCTGCCGGTGCCATTGCTAGCTGGCCGCACACGGATTTGTTCCCGGAAAAACTCACGATTCTGAGCACCCATCAGCTCCATTCATCGCGGTTTTGTGAGGAAGAATACATCAGTACTCTAAGATCCAGACAATATCTTGTTTTGAAGGAAACAATTCCGATTTCGTCTACAATTGACGGAGAAACATCGTTGTTGATTACCTGCTGCCAGCCGACTGGTATTCTGCGCAACCCAGTACGCAGGCGACCCAAACTCTCGTACCACACTTTTTTTTTGAGGACCGTATCACTGACCAGGTCACTTAGAGTCCTACCCTGAAGGGCGAGGCGATACCTGTGGGCAGCGCCACAAGGGGGCACCTTAGAAGGTGTACTTAGCCTGACAGGAAAAGGTAGACCAAACAGCTCATTTAGATGTTAGGTATCCCTGATTCCACCTGGGGGAATCATTCTACGACCTCCGTTGGAGGGGAATGAATTTCTCCAGGCCTAGGAGTGTCTCAGGCATTAGGTAGGGCAGTGATTCGGTCCTCACTATGCGGAGAGAGTCATGGGGAAGGCTAAGAGAAAGAGGAAAAGGTGGCAGCCTTCAGACGAGGAGGGACGGTGGACCGCAGTGCAGCAGGCACCGAAGAAAACTGCCATCGAGGCTTCACCACTTGCTTCTACCAGCAAGACAGCAGACGTAATGGACCTAGAGAAGACAGCATCAGTCTCACACCAGCCAGTGTCAGACGATGCTTCTCTCTCCACAACACAGCCACAGGACAACAGTATGAGACAGGAGAGGACACCATCAGCCTCACACCAGACATCGCCAGACTCTGCACAGCTTCCAAATTCAAGATAATGCAGACAGACCACTTTCCTACAGCATATGGAGTAGTAATGGCAATGGAAAAAGAACAACCAGAGCTCAAACTTTCCATTACAGTCAACCTGAAAGGAGAAATAATAATAACACCACAAGACCAACAGACTGCAAATTACTTAGAAAAAGTAAGAGTCCTGCAAGGGAAACTTGTATGCTTGGAAAAGTTGGACCCTTCAGAAAGACGCACACGAGTCGTGCTTTTGGGATACCCAATCGACTTTCCCCTGGATCCAGTACTAGAACACAGGCAAATCCTGAATGCGGAACGATGCCGCACAAAAGTGGACAAGGCAGTGACACGTCAGGTTCTGGTGACCGTCATGGGACATGTGCCAGAAACATTCAGTCTTGGAAATTGGGGAACATACCGACAGAGACCATATGTCCCAGAACCCCTGCGCTGCTTCAGGTGTCAGAAATACGGCCACCATCAATCACGATGCACCGGACAGGAGAGATGCGGAGTGTGCAGCCTGAGACATCCAACCAAAGACTGTACGTATAGCCAAGCACAATGCAAACCAGGCCACTACAGCCAAATGTCCGAATTGTGGAGGCAAATATCATGCCTGGAACACAACCTGCTCTGCATGGAAAGAAAAAGTGCAGACAGCTCAGGCCAGGATAAACACACAGACCAGCACTACATACACCAACACCAACGTCTGGAACACTCGTACACAGCCACAACAGACACTCACTCTCACAGAGCAAAACTTCCCGAATCAATTAATTCCAAATCAGAAAATACACAAAAGTGCTGCAGAAATACAGCAAATGCAAAAGAGCAAAAAACAATTACTTTCGGAATCAACACAACAGATATAGTTTTACCGAGGTCCAGCTGAAAAACATCGTGAAGATCATGGCAGAGACCATTATCAATTGCCTACAGATGACGCAGAACGCCTCACAGCAACAGACTCAAAAAATCACTTGTGTGATAATGGACAAGATCGTGCAGCAGACCACAGTTACACAAGAAATAGACAGTCTGAGACAAGACGGAGCACAAGAGAACAAACAACGCAACATGGACATGCTTTCTTCCAAGAGGTTGATAGTTTGCCTTTCTGCCAAGATGCATTGATGACGTCCAATATTCCTTGTTCTCCAGCAGGACCTGCATGTGCGATCATTGAGTATGTAATGTTATCAGCACCTGGTGCAGTGTCCTTACCACCTTTTTTGGCTCTGATTAGTTCTTGTTTGGTGAAGGGACAGTCACATTCGTCATTTATAGCTATGCTCTCATGAATGACTGTCAACCTCTCTTGTTTTAATTGTTCTTGCTGCCTTCGGACCATTGCAGGAAGCTGATATGAAGCTGTTCTTTCTGCAAATTGGAGAGCAAGTCTCTCAGCCTCCTGCAATGGTTGAATACATGCCTGTGGTCGGGCTGGCCGACCTGATATAGTTTTAATCTGACCCCAGATCTTGCCAAGACTACTATGTTCATTTAGAGTTTGACACCACTCAAACCATCTTGCCTCCTTTACTTCTCTAGAAACTCGTCTTGCTTCAGACACCACCGCTCTTAGCAGAGTTCTTCCTTCTGGTGTGAGGTTTCTCTTTAGATGTTTTCTGAAGATGTTGTCTCTGTGGTTCTGTTCTTTAACTTCATTACTATAGAACCAATAGTTCCTCCGTGTTGTGTTTCATGTGATAATGATTGGAATAGCTTTGTTTGCAGCAGCTGCAATGGCTTCCTGCAGATTGGTCTCGTGTATGTTCAAATCCTCAGTTGGCGTGTATGTTGCATACCATTTTTCAAGTTCTTCTTAGTATATATATTCCAATTTGCCTTTCTTAAATTCCACCTAGGTTGTGCAGGTGGTGTAGGAGGTCGTTCTATGTTTAGTGTTGTGACAGTAGCATAGTGGTCACTGGTGATCACCGGGTCTACTTCCCACTTCGCCTGATGCTTGAGTGCTGTTGAGATTAATGTAAGATCAAGGGAACCTCCTAGAATGTGAGTGGGTTCCCCAGTGTTGACAAGTGTAATTTCAGGTACTTCTCGCAGAGCTGCAGCTAAATGGCGCCCATCTGCATTGGCTGGCCCAGTCGCACCTAACTCTTGATGATGAGCATTAAAATCCCCAGCAATAATTACATTTTCCTGCGTGGCCAAGGCAAGCACTGCCTCTGCTTCTAGTTTACGTCTAGGGGGCTTGTAAACGTTGTATATGAGGAGCTCAATATTAGCCATATCCACTGTACTGCTAATACCTCTACTCCANTACTGTGACTTCCTCTCGCAACACGCAGCTGCCTCACTAATACTGTGACTTCCTCTCGCAACACGCAGCTGCCTCACTAATACTGTGACTTCCTCTCGCAACACGCAGCTGCCTCACTAATACTGTGACTTCCTCTCGCAACACGCAGCTGCCTCACTAATACTGTGACTTCCTCTCGCAACACGCAGCTGCCTCACTAATACTGTGACTTCCTCTCGCAACACGCAGCTGCCTCACTAATACTGTGACTTCCTCTCGCAACACGCAGCTGCCTCACTAATACTACCATAAATGTGGAGATATTTGGTGTGACTTCCTCTCGCAACACGCAGCTGCCTCACTAATACTGTGACTTCCTCTCGCAACACGGAGCTGCCTCACTAATACTACCATAAATGTGGAGATATTTGGTGTGACTTCCTCTCGCAACACGCAGCTGCCTCACTAATACTACCATAAATGTGGAGATATTTGGTGTGACTTCCTCTCGCAACACGCAGCTGCCTCACTAATACTGTGACTTCCTCTCGCAACACGCAGCTGCCTCACTAATACTGTGACTTCCTCTCGCAACACGCAGCTGCCTCACTAATACTGTGACTTCCTCTCGCAACACGCAGCTGCCTCACTAATACTGTGACTTCCTCTCGCAACACGCAGCTGCCTCACTAATACTGTGACTTCCTCTCGCAACACGCAGCTGCCTCACTAATACTGTGACTTCCTCTCGCAACACGCAGCTGCCTCACTAATACTGTGACTTCCTCTCGCAACACGGAGCTGCCTCACTAATACTGTGACTTCCTCTCGCAACACGCAGCTGCCTCACTAATACTACCATAAATGTGGAGATATTTGGTGTGACTTCCTCTCGCAACACGCAGCTGCCTCACTAATACTGTGACTTCCTCTCGCAACACGGAGCTGCCTCACTAATACTACCATAAATGTGGAGATATTTGGTGTGACTTCCTCTCGCAACACGCAGCTGCCTCACTAATACTGTGACTTCCTCTCGCAACACGCAGCTGCCTCACTAATACTGTGACTTCCTCTCGCAACACGCAGCTGCCTCACTAATACTGTGACTTCCTCTCGCAACACGCAGCTGCCTCACTAATACTGTGACTTCCTCTCGCAACACGCAGCTGCCTCACTAATACTGTGACTTCCTCTCGCAACACGCAGCTGCCTCACTAATACTGTGACTTCCTCTCGCAACACGCAGCTGCCTCACTAATACTGTGACTTCCTCTCGCAACACGCAGCTGCCTCACTAATACTGTGACTTCCTCTCGCAACACGCAGCTGCCTCACTAATACTGTGACTTCCTCTCGCAACACGCAGCTGCCTCACTAATACTGTGACTTCCTCTCGCAACACGCAGCTGCCTCACTAATACTGTGACTTCCTCTCGCAACACGGAGCTGCCTCACTAATACTGTGACTTCCTCTCGCAACACGCAGCTGCCTCACTAATACTACCATAAATGTGGAGATATTTGGTGTGACTTCCTCTCGCAACACGCAGCTGCCTCACTAATACTACCATAAATGTGGAGATATTTGGTGTGACTTCCTCTCGCAACACGCAGCTGCCTCACTAATACTGTGACTTCCTCTCGCAACACGGAGCTGCCTCACTAATACTACCATAAATGTGGAGATATTTGGTGTGACTTCCTCTCGCAACACGCAGCTGCCTCACTAATACTGTGACTTCCTCTCGCAACACGCAGCTGCCTCACTAATACTACCATAAATATGGAGATATTTGGTGTGACTTCCTCTCGCAACACGCAGCTGCCTCACTAATACTACCATAAATATGGAGATATTTGGTGTGACTTCCTCTCGCAACACGCAGCTGCCTCACTAATACTGTGACTTCCTCTCGCAACACGGAGCTGCCTCACTAATACTACCATAAATGTGGAGATATTTGGTGTGACTTCCTCTCGCAACACGCAGCTGCCTCACTAATACTACCATAAATGTGGAGATATTTGGTGTGACTTCCTCTCGCACACGCAGCTGCCTCACTAATACTGTGACTTCCTCTCGCAACACGCAGCTGCCTCACTAATACTACCAGGAATTTGGCAAAAATGGCTTCACAATAGAAAACATTAATTGGATTAATTCTACGAATTAGTAATGTTAGTAATTATTGTAGTTAATACAATTATGATGTATTAGTGTTGGATAATTTCCAACAGGGGGATGAATGCAGTCAGCCTCCTCCACATCACTGCCTAATGCATTCCATTTAATAACTACTCTGACACTGAAAAAGTTCTTTCTAATGTCTCTGTGGCTCATTTGGGTACTCAGCTTCCACCTTTTTCCCCTTGTGAGTAACATCTGTGTGAAATAATCCATCCTTGTCTACCCTGTCAATTTCCCTGAGAATTTTATATGTGGTGATCATGTCTCCCCGAGCTCTTCTGTCTTCCAGGGACGTGACGTGCAGTTCATGCACCCTGCCCTCATAACTCATACCTCTTAGTTCTGGGACTTGCCTAGTGGCATACCTTTGAACTTTTTCCAGCTTCGTCTTGTGCTTAACTAGATACAGGCTCCATGCTGGGGCCGCATACTCCAGGATTGGTCTTACATATGTGGCATACAAGGTTCTGAAGGATTCCTTACACAGGTTTCTGAAAGCAGTTCTGATGTTAGCCAGCCTCGCATAGGCCGCTGATGTTCTTCTTTTGATGTGGGCTTCAGGAGACAGGTTTGGCTTGATATCGACTCCTAGATCTTTCTCTCTCTGTCCGTTTCGTGAAGGACTTCATCTCCCATTCGGTATCCAGTGACTGGCCTCCTAGTTCCTCCTCCTAGTTTCATTACCTTACATTTACTTAGGTTGAACTTTAGTAGCCATTTGTCGGACCATTCCTTCAGTTTGTCTAGGTCATCTTGTTGCCTCATACTATCTTTCTCTGTCCTGATCCTCCTCGTAATTTTTGCATCATCAGGAAACATTGAAAGGAACGAGTCAACTCCTTCTGGGATGTATAGTTATTTACATTTACATTTACATATATCAGAAACAGTATAGGTCCAAGGACTGATCCCTTTGGGACTTCACTTGTGACTCCTCGCCATTCCTAGACCTCCCCCCCCCTCACAGTGACTCGCTGTGTCCTGTTACTTAGTACTCCCTTATCCAATGGAGTACCTTCTCTTCACTTCTGCCTGCATCTCCAGTTTGCGCACTAGTCTCTTATGTGGTACTGTGTCAAAGTCTTTCTGGCAGTCCAGAAATATGCAGTCTGCCCACCCCTCTCTCTCTTGTCTATTTTTTGCCCGGTCATTGACTCAAATATTCCTGTTAGGCATGATTTGCTATCTCTGAACCCATGCTGATGTTGTGTTAAAAAGTTCTTTCACTCCAAATGTTCTATTAGCTTTTTTTCGCACAATCTTCTCCATCAGCTTGCATGGAATACTAGTTAGGGACACTGACCTGTAGTTCAGTGCCTCCTGCCTATCACCCTTCTTTTATATTGGGACAACATTGGCTGTCTTCCAAATTTTTGGCAGTTCACCTGTTACCAGTGATTTGTTGTACACAATAGAGAGTGGCAGCACAGAGCTTCTGCTCCTTCTTTTAGAATCCATGGTGAGATTCCATCTGGGCCTATAGCCTTTGTCCCGTCCAAATCTAGCAGATGCTTCCTCACCTCCCCACTGGTAATCACAATCTCCTCTAGTGGTGTCTGGTTTTATATTCCCTCTCTTATCTCTGGGACTTCTCCTTGCTCTGAAGTGAAGACCTCCTAGAATTTCTTATTGAGTTCCTCGCACACTTCTTTGTTGTTTGTAGTGAATCTTTCTGCCCCTATCCTACGTTTCATTACCTGTTCCTTCACTGTTGTTTTCCTCCTGATGTGGCTATGCAGCAGTTTGGGTTGAGTCTTTACCTTCCTCGCTTTGTCATTTTCATATTGCCTCTCTACCTCTCTACTCACCCTGACGTATTCATTTCTGGCGCTCTGGTATCTTTCTCTGCTCTCTAGTGTGCTGTTGATTCTATAGTTTTTCCACGCCCTTTTACTCAGTTGCTTTGCTAGCTTACATCTCTGATTAAACCATGGGTTTCTCATCTGCATTTCATTTTTTTCCTTTTGGACTGGGACGAACTTGTCTGCTACCTCCTGAGACTTCTGTGTGATGTAGTCCATCATGTCTTGAACCGTCTTTCCTCTGAGCTCTGTTTCCCAAGCTATATCAGTTAGGAATTTTTCATCTCCTTATAGTTTTCCTTCCAGAAGGCCGGCCTCTTGCTTTCTGGTCCCTTCCTTGAGTACATTAACCCTTCTTCGACCAGATATTCAAACAACAGTACACTGTGATCACTCATACTCACGGGGGGACTTCGAGACCGATTTCCCTTATGTCTGAATCGTTCAGAGTGAATACTAGGTCGAGTCTTGCTGGTTCATCATTTCCTCTTATTCTCGTGGGACCCTTGACATGCTGACTTAAAACGTTTCTAGTCGCCACCTCCAACAATTTCGCTCTCCATATTTCCTCACCTCCATGTGGTTCCTTGTTTTCCCAGTCTATCCTTCCATGATGAAAGTCTCCCATTATGAGCAGATGGGATCGATTTCTACAGGCAGCAGCAGCTGCTCTCTCAATTATCTCTCTCTCTCTCAGAAATAAATATCTCTTTGATATCTCCAGAGTCAAACTTAATCTGTGTAAACACTCTATGCAAATAAAGGGACCCAGTTTATGGAACTCACTCCCTATTGAATTGAAAAGCTGTCCAACTTTTGTGTCATTCAAAAACAAAACTAAAAAGTACCTAATTTCATCTACATAGTTTTTTACCTTGTTGCTTTAAAATTGCACTGTATCTATTGCTACCCCAATCTCCCAATCTTTATGTACCCAATCCGAACATCTTTACCATTGTGATCATTGCTGTCTTCTTATATGTGCTATCAATCTGCTGTATGGTGCCTATTAATCTTGTTTAAATTACCAATCAAGCTGTCAATGTAATCAATCAGAGCTTTAATATACCAATGTGCTTTAATATACTTATTAATCTCTCTCATCTCATTTTTTTCTTGCAGTGTATCTGTTATCATTTTATTAATTCTGCTAGAATTTACCTACTTAAAATTATCTTTTTTTGAGATATATACAAGAGTTGTTACATTCTTGTACAGCCACTAGTACGCGTAGCGTTTCAAATCAAATCAAATCAAAATGTTTATTTAGGTAAGGTACATACATAAAAGTGATTGTACAGAGTGATGGAGTTATAGATAGAGCTAGTACATACAATGCCTAAAGCCACTATTACGCAAAGCGTTTCGGGCATGAAAAACTTAAATGACTAAGGCTTAAGACTAATTGAGCATAAGGAATAAAATGAGTTGAGAAAAACAAAACAGTTAAGAAGGGGGGAACATGGCTGAAAAAGCAGCACAAATGCAATTCGGTCGACAAAACAGCGTCATTTAAAACAAAAACATACATTGGTTGACAATAGAGGGGTAAGGCAGGTTACAGGAAATTTATTAGGTATTTCTTCGTTTTTCTCTTAAACTGGTTGAGAGAGGTACAGTCTTTAACATGGTTGGGAAGGTCATTCCACATTCTGGGTCCCTTGATTTGTAAAGCATTTCTAGTTAGATTAAGTCGTACTCTAGGAATATCAAAACTGTATTTATGTCTGGTGTGGTGCTTTTGGGTTCTGATACAACCTTCTATGAAGCTTTTGCGGTCAGGATTGGCATTACAGTTCAGCGTTTTATATATGTATAATACACATGAGAAAATGTGCAGTGACTTAATATCTAACATATTCAGAGATTTGAGTAGGGGTACCGAGTGATGTCTGGGGCCAGAGTTGGATATTGTCCTAATAGCAGCTTTGTGTTGAGTGATTAGAGGACGTATATGATTTTGGGTAGTAGAACCCCAAGCACAAATACTATAGTTGAGATATGGATAGATGAGGGAGTAATAGAGAGTCACCAGGGCAGGGCGGGGTACATAATATCTGGTCTTAGAAAAAATGCCAACAGTTTTTGAAACTTTTTTGATATATTTAGAATGTGTCCCTTGAAATTCAGCTTATGGTCAATGAGAATGCCAAGGAATTTGCCATCTAATTTGTTACAAATTTGGGTATTGTTTATCTTGAGATTTATTTGATTAGAGGATTTATTGCCAAACAGAATATAAAAAGTTTTGTCAATATTGAGGGTGAGTTTGTTGGTAGTTAGCCAAAGATGGACTTTATTTAGCTCAGTATTTACTGTGGCATTTAGAGCAAGGGGGTCAGGACTGGAGTAAATGAAGGTTGTGTCGTCAGCAAATAGAATTGGTTTGAGGTGTTGAGAGGCATTTGGAAGGTCATTAATGTAGATGAGAAAGAGGAGAGGGCCAAGTATGCTGCCCTGAGGAACACCAATGTTGATGGGTAGGGTGGGAGAAATTGAATTATTCACAGAAACATACTGGAGCCTGTCAGTAAGGTAGGATTTGAGGTATTGCAGGGAGTGTCCTCTGACTCCATAATGATGTAATTTAAGACGAAGGTTTTGGTGGTTGACAGTGTCAAAAGCCTTACGCAGGTCCACAAATAACCCAACAGGGAACTCATTTTTATCAAGAGCTGCATGAATCAAGTTAATCATACTAATAAGTGCATCATTAGTGCTTTTTTTGGGTCTGAAGCCATATTGGCAAGAGCTAAGTACATTGTGTTTGGCTAGATAGGAGTAAAGCTGCTTGTAGATTAGTTTCTCAAATATTTTTGACAAGTTAGGCAGGATTGATATAGGCCTGTAGTTGTTAACATCAGTGAGATCACCACATTTGTATCTGGTTACATAGTCGAGCAGAGAGCCATCAGAGAAGCGAGCAGAGAACTGCATTTTGCGAACGGCCCCACCTCGTCTGAATGGGCGTCGGTTCAGGATCTTTGTTTTCTCTACTGAGATGACTAAGCATAGTTCCTGACATGTGTGCAATACAGAGTTCAGAACATTTTGGGTGTTGGTATACCCATTGGTGTGGATCAGTATATCATCCGCATAGCTAATGATGTGTTCGCTGGGGCTCCTAGTTACTGAGTTTAAAAGTGCATTGATTAAGACATTGAACAGAGTAGGACTGAGGACACCTCCCTGTGGAGTGCCAAGTTCAAAATCTCTCGTTACACTCCTATGCCCTTGGAACAGTACAGATGACTTCCTGTTGGATAGATAGCCTCTTATCCACCGTAGAAGCCATCCTCCAACATTCATTTTAGCAAGTTCGCTCAGAATGACGTGTGGGTTAGCAATGTCAATGGCTGACTTAAGATCTAGGAAAGTGGTGTATGACCTATCAGTATGCAGGGTGAGGAATGTGGTAATACAGTGATGTACACTCTTTCCATGCGTAAAGCCATATACCTGAGGAGACAACATGTTATTAATTTTGTAAAGGAGGCGGTTGAGAACAATCCTCTCAAGACACTTACAGAGACAACTAGTGAGGGAGATTGGGCGAAAAGCACTCGGCTGGTGAGGTTTAGGAATGGGAATAATAAGACTGTTGGTCCATGACTTTGGAAGCTCCCCAGTTACATAGCTCATATTATACAATTCAAGCAAGGGATTCCCTGGAACTAGCAGAAGCATACGCAGTATGCCGTAAGTAACTCCATCCTCCCCGGGTGATGTAGCTTTGCCTTTATGTAGAGCAGAGTCTAGTTCGTATTCAGTAAAAAGCATGTCACAGTCATCCTCTTGATGAAGCATGAAGTCAAGGAGCCTTGCTCTATCAGCATATTTATTATTTAATTCATTCTGTATGGGTAGTGGAAGACTGACAAAGCTGGAAGTTGTGGCCCAAGCATCAACTAGCTCATTTACTCTTTACAGAGGATTAGGGTGCGAGATCTAGGCAGTATTTTTCCCTTTGATCTTATTGATATCCTTCCATGCCCGACTTAGTGGCGTGTGAGAACTGAGACCACTGACGAAAGTTTCCCAGTCTGTCTGCCTCAGCTCTACCATACGTTCCCTGGCCTCAGCCAGAGCCGTTTGAAAGAGCTTAAGCATTTCAGCAGTGCGGGTCCTTCTATAAGCTAGTCCAATTCTTCTGGCAGTGCGTTTTAGTGCATGCAATTTAGAATCATTATAATAAGCATAAGTGCAATTTGGGTTACGTGGCCTGGACGATGGATCGAGTGATTATATAAACTGCTCAATAGTACCTGTGAGCTCATTGTTAAAATCTTCAATTGATGAAGGCTCAGCTGAACTGTACCATTCTGACACATGAGCAACAAAATTGTCTCTTTGGTCGATGGGCACAGCCAGTCAATTCCGCTTGAACATTCCGCCGGGGAGGATAGAGCTTCCAATGCTTACAGTGGCTAATATGGCCAGATGATCAGACGCCATATCTGGCACTATTGACGAGGCGCACACGGTGTGGGAGATGTTGACACAGACATAGATCAAGAATATCTCCGTAGATATGCGTCGGTTCAAGGTCACCCACATTCTGTGCATCATCGTGACTACTTAATAGTGACACCAGTTGGTTGCCGTTACGATTACTGAACTGCGAATTACCAATATTCCTATGCATAGCTTTATAATCACCTATAATGATGCTAGGCTCAGTCTGAATACAGATAGGAAGGTCAGCATAATTAAACTTATCACTAGGGGCATACAGGTTAAAGATATTGAGGGCAGAGTTCCCCACGTAGATCCTCACACCATGATACTGAAGCCCTTCGGTTGACTTGGCTGGGAGTAGCTGGTGAGGAAGGGACTTCTTAACATACAAAATACAAGAGTGACTGGATTTAAGGTTATAGACCACAAAGGAGGGTAATTTAGGGGGTGGAGACCTGTTGGGAACTCTGCACTCCTGAAGGTAGACGACATCAATGGGCTCGGTCGTCACTTTGTGGTGGAGATCAGGAAGTCTTTTCCTGAGTGATGCTATGTTCCAACTGAGGATACGAAGCACCGTTGTATTGGGGGAGTTTGTGGAGGGATCCATAGTTTATATTTAATTATTAGTCCCCCAAAGCTTTTATGTGCGTTTGTGTAAGTTACTGTCCCTTTGCTTTGCTTTGTATCACTCCTGGTATCCCTCTAAGTTCTGTGATGCAGCTGGCTGCAAGACAATACAGCTGCAATACACTGTCTCTCGTTTCTTTGTCAATGACACTGTTATTTATGAACTCTCTGACATTTGCTTTTAAGGATTTGGGAAACACTGTTTTTAATAGGTCGTCAATTTCCGCTTGTTCTAGCTGCGATATATCAAGCACACGAGCTAGACGAGTGGTGGTATTTATGTCACCAGGTGTGTGAGCCTCGCCCACTATACTGCTCTCAGTCCTGGCTGGTGACTGTGGGTAACTGTCCAGGTCACTATACTCGCCATGTTCTTCACGGTGACAGCGACAGCGCTGCTCTATTTCTTTCAGCGTCTGCTCATACGTCTGTTTAACTGCTAACATATCTGCTTCGTGCTGACGGCGAATCTCTTCTAACTCAAGTTCCCGAGTGTGCTGTAACTCCGAATCTATATGTTGTAGCGCAGGCTGCCGCTCCACAGAGCATTTAAATGTCCGCACCTTCACAGACACCTTCCCACCCTGGGAGGTTGCCTGTGGGGGAGAGGGGAGGCCAAGCTGGTGGCGGCCCCAACCTCGAGAGGACCACGTCTGTTGTGTCCGGACCACGGTCGTGTGTGGTCCGGACCGGAATGTTAAAAAAAAAGATAAGGAAAGCAAAAAGAATCATTTTAAATAGATCATTTTAAATAGACATATAAATTGTATGTATATTATATAAATTAATAGACATTTAAATAAAAAAGGATCATTTTAAATAGACTTTTATATATAATAGGTGATCAGATGCCTAGTAATTTGTTTGGGTTCCTCAAAGGAAAAAGTACCTCTGATTGTATTATTACATGTCTAGCTAATGAAAATGATTATTATAGAATTTTTATTGATTTACAAGGAGCTTTTGATACAGCCAACAAAGAGGTTATTTTATATGAATTAGCTGGTCTTGGTATTAAAGGGAGATTATTGAACTGGATAGGGGATTATCTTTACGAAAGGAAGGCTCAGGTGTGGTATCAAGGTTGTATGTCAGGTGTGAGGTCTTTTGAACTCGGCACACCTCAGGGAGGCGTGTTGAGTCCCACCCTGTTTAATGTACTAATGAATAAGATAGCATCTGAGAGATACTCAAATGGGGTAACTCCGATCATATATGCCGATGATATTTTGTTTCAGGGCAAAGATATTTCAAAGGTTCAAACAGTGTTGGACAATTTTGGAAACCTGTGTCACCATATGGGACTGGTGGTTAATGAAAACAAAACTAAGTTTGAATGTAGAAGTCGGAGGCCCATTATATTGCAAATAAACGGTAAAAATATAGAGAGTTAATATATATATATAAATATTTAGGCATATATGTTGGATATACCCATGAGAGCGATGAGTCACAATAACGTGGCTGAAGTATGTTGACCAGGCCACACTAACAATGCTCTCTTCTGCCATGTGAGGGATTCTAATCATCCCATTGATTGGTCTTCCTCCAAAATAATCTTTCCTGCCTCTACTCTACACAGACGCCGTCTTGTAGAATCGGCTCTAATACACAATGTACCCAACATGAACTTTAGTCCTGGCTTTGTTGCTGTGGACTCTTCCCTTTCACAGTATATACTCAAATGCTCTAATCTTTCTAACAAACGTGACCTAACATAAGCCTACCCCTCCTATTTTCTTTCTTTCTCTTTCCTTTTCTTTATCTCTTCTCCTACGCTCCCTTGCTATCCTCTTCTTATTCCTATCTCCTTCTAATTGGGTGGTTATAATAGGAGCTGCCTCGTATGGGCCAATAGCCTTCTGCAGCTCTTATTATTATTACTACTACCCCCTCTACTACACCTTACTTTGCTCCTCAGCTCTCTCTTGCCTATTTATTTCCTGTCTCTACTCCCTCATCACCACGGGAAACATCTCCCGTCACGCAGGGTGCAGTTGCACCTCCACAGATCTCCAGTATCATCTATTGATACTGGTAATGCCTCAAAAGGGCCACCACTTACGGGCTATTCATGCCCGTGCCACCTTTTGGGTGGCTTAATCTTCATCAATCAATCAATCCCTCATCACAATCGACTTGAGAATGGTCCAGGACGGACCGAAACGTCGTCGTCCCTTCACCTTCTAGTGTGTGGTCAACATACCCATGAGAGTTTGGAAGCTGAGATGAACAGGCTGTTGGGTCAATGTCAGAATAGATTACAACCTCTGAAGGCCTTGGCATGCTGTGGAAAGGGAGTGGGAGTCCCTGTGCTATGAATGATATACTTGAGTACTGTAAGATCTCTTATTGATTATGCTGCACCTGTTATTTCTTGTTTTGGTAAAGGTAGGATGGGCAAGTTGGAGAAGGTACAAAATGAAGTCATGAGAATTATCTTAGGATGCCCAAGAAATGCTATGATTGAGATAATGAGGATGGAGCTGAATCTGCAGAGTATTGGGGATAGAATTGTAGAGATAAATGTAGCCTCTGCCATTAGACTAATGAGAGGTGGGGGAGCTAATGAATTAATCCTCTCGGTACAAAAGGCGGGAAGTAGTGAACAGTGTATGATGAAGAAGAGAGTATATATGAATAACTTATGTTCTAATGTTATAAAGTATGATGTTATTACAGAGTGTATTGCTGTGCCCAAGAGAAAATTCACACCACCATGGGAGGATTGTAATGTAGATGTAGTAATTACTCCCTTGCAAAAGAAAAAAAG
This sequence comes from Procambarus virginalis, assembly GCA_020271785.1. Lineage (NCBI taxonomy): Eukaryota > Metazoa > Arthropoda > Malacostraca > Decapoda > Cambaridae > Procambarus > Procambarus virginalis. The sequence goes on along the minus strand of WNGS01074443.1, from coordinate 48,459 downwards.
TATGTATGAAATAGGAGAGCTGAGGGCGACATATGATTGTATAATTAGAAAACTGCCCACAGAAAACACTCTACATGTATATTGTGATGGGTCAGTAGCTAGGGATGGGAAGGCAGGATGTGGAGTCTTGATCAGGGAGTACACTGACATCGGCACTGTAGATACCGTTATTGGACGCCGCTTAACTGACAATGTCTCTTCAACGCAGGCTGAACTCCAAGGAGTTTAGCAGGATTACAGGAAGTAGTCAAATGTGGTAAAAATGCTTGCTTCTTTATTGACAGCAGAGGAGCGTTAGAGTCTTTAAATAGCAGACGCCCAGTATACCAGAATATTGTGATAGAGTATAGAGAGAATGTTAAGAAATTAGAAAAAATGGGTATAAAGTAAGATTCATGTGGATCCCTTCACATGTGGGAATCCTGTTGAATGAGGTAGTTGATGACATAGCGAAAAGAGCCACTGAAAAACCTCTTGTTGATGTTATATGTCAGTAACCTTGAAACAAATAAAAACAAGAATCAAGATGATCCAAGAGGGTGAAGAATGATAAAGAGAATGGCAATGGTGGACAGTAGTAACACACTTAAGCATTATTCAAATAAAAATACAAATTCGTCCTTCACCTATGGTAAAGGAAAGTCTACTTGGAAGGATTCAATTACATGAGATTAAGATTAGGATACAAATATATCTGGCAATACGGTGTTGATGTCAGTGAAGAAGATAAGGAGTGTAAATTATGTAGTATGCCGCACGCCCACCCTTAGAACATTATGTATTAGAGTGTCAACTTATTGAAAACTATAGAAATAAGGAATTAAATGCGTACCACATCAAATTGTTTGGATGTGTGATAATGGTATGATAGACAGTATACTTAGGAGCTACAAGAAGTTTGCCCCAAGAGTGTGACATTATACTGTACTTGCTATATTAACTGCAATGTTAAATGGGATTCTTGTAATATGCTGTACTTTA
>WNGS01074443.1:28246-45340 GCA_020271785.1 Procambarus virginalis | reverse complement strand
GGTCCACTAGGCTGTTGCTTGCAGCAGGCTCGCAGGCCCACATACCCACGCAGCCGGTTGGTCCGGCTATCGTTGGAGGAAACCATCTAGTTTCTCTTGAAGATGTCCATGGTTGTTCCGGCAATATTCTTATGCTCGCTGGGAGGATGTTGAACAACCATGGACCTCTGATGTTTATATAGTTCACTCTAATTGTGCCTATGGCACCCCTGCTCTTCACTGGTTGTACAGTACTCTGCATTTTCTACCATATGTTCACTCCAGTATGTTGTTATTTACTGTGCAGATTTGGGACCTGGCCCTCCAGTATTTTCCCACTTGTATATTATTTGATATTTCTCCCATCGTCTTTCTAGTGAGTACATTCGGAGAGCTTTGAGACGATCCCATAATTTAGATACTTTATCTCGTTTATGTATCACGTATATGTTTTCTGTACCCCTCTATTTCAGCAATCTTCCTCGCTCTAAATGGGGAAGTGAGTACTGAGCAGTACTCAGATGGGACAGCACAAGTGATTTGAAGAGTACAACCATTGGTGATGGGGATCCCTGGATTTGAAAGTTCTTGTAATCCGTCCTATCATTTTCTGGCTGCAGCAATATTTGCTTGGTTATGCTCCCTAAAATTTAGGTCATCAGACATCATTATTCCCAATCCTTTACATGTTTCTTTCCTACTATGGGCAAATTTGATTGTGTTTTATACCCGTATTATGTTAAGGTTCTAACTTTTACCGTATCTGAGTACCTGGAATGTATCGCTGTTAAACATCACGTTATTTTCTGTAGCCCAGTCGAAAACTTTATTAATATCTGCTTGTAGTTTTTCAATATCTTCAGCAGAGGTAATTTCATGCTGATTTTTGTGTCATCTGCAAGGATGATACGAAGCTGTGCCTTGTATTTGAGTCTATATCTGATATGAGAATAAGGAAAACACGTGTGCAAGGACTGTACCTTGAGGTACTGGAGCTTTTAACTGCGCTTGGACTCAATTTTATATGGTTAACTGTTACTCTCTGTGTTCTGTTCGACAGAAAACTGAGTATCCAGCTTCCTACTTTACCAGTTATTCCATTAACCTCATTTTGTGTGCTATCACTTCATGGTCACATTTATCGAATGCCTTTGCGAATCCGTGTAAACCACATCTGCACTCTGTTTTTCTTCTAATGCCTCAGTGATTTTGTCGTAATGGTCAAGTAGCTGTGAGAGGCATGATCTTCCTGCTCTAAATCCATGTTGGCCTGGATTGTGAAGGTCATTCGTCTCCATGAAACTAGTGACCTGACTCCTGATCACTCTCTCAATACTGTACAGTAATTTGTTATGGGACGTTAGTGCAACTGGTCTATAATTCTTTGCCAATGCTTGGCTACCTTCCTTGTGTGGAGGGGCTATGTCTGCTGCTTTAAGCACATCTGGTATCTCCCCTGTGTCCAAGCTCTCCTCCACACTATACTGAGTGCCTGTGCTACTGGCACTTTGAATTTCATTATAATATTGAATTTCATGAGTCTGAACCCGGGGCTGAGTGCATGGGCATATTGTCAATTTCTCTTTCAAAATCTGTCACGCTCATGTTGATATCAGTTATATTTACAGAGGTTTTGATATCACGCATAAAGAAGTTGTCTGGATCTTCCACTTTCATGCTGTGTATGGAGGTGCTAAACATGTCCTCATTGCTTTTTTAGGATTTCACTAATTTCTTTGTCATCCTCAGTGTATGAACCTCACTAGTACGAATAGGTCCAATACTGGCAGTGGTTTCTGCTTTTGATTTAGCATATGTGACGAAATATTTTGGGTTTTTCTTTATTTCTTGAATTGCTTTCTGTTTTAGTTGCCTTTCTTCAATCTGATATGAATGCTTCAGTCTCTATTCGATTTCTTCAATCTCCCTGTTTAAATATTCCTTCTTTGTATGGAAAGTCATGTCTGCTTCAGCATTTCTGTTAACTTTTTTCTTCTTTTGTAATGACGTCTGTGTTCTAATTCTATGTTAGACCATGTGTAGGATTTTATTACTAAACATTTTCCCATTGAATGTTGTAAGTTCCTGTTTGTTTTCTCCGAGTCTATCCTTTTATTATTATAATTTAATTTATTGAATAGCCCTTCTCGCTTGTGTTTCTCTTGGGCTTACTACCGTTATTAATGTTAGTTTACACTTCAATGAGCTTGTGGTCCGAGTACGTAGTGTCCGAGACAGTATTGTTTCTGATTAGCTCATCGTGTTCGTGAATATGAGGTCCAGCGTGTTCTGATTCCTAGTCGGTTCTGTAATCTGCTGACTGAGCGAGAATTTGTCACAGAATCTCAGTAGTTCTCTGACCTGTGATTGGTTATTTCCAGGTTGATTTCATGCTATAGTATTACTGTTTACTATTCTCCATTGTAAACTGGGTAGATTGAAGTCTCCAAGGAAGATAATATCTGGTACTGAGTTTGCTAGGTTATCAAGGCTATTTTCTATTTTGTGGATCTTCCCAGTGAATTCCTCAACTGTTGCATCTGGCAGTTTGTATATTAGAATAATAATTAGATTTATATTCTCTACCTTGATTCCAAGTACCTCTACCACCTCATTGGTCAAGTTCAGGAGCTCTGTGCATTCCAGCTCCTCTTTAATATACAGATCTACTCCTCCACTTGACCTAATTACTCCTCTAGTTGATTTGGTGGATACCTTTGTCACTTTTAACCCCACCCATACTGGTACACGTGTCGTTGCAGCTCCTTCTCGGGAAGCAGCTTCCACTTAGCCTCGTTGTCCTGCATTGGGGAGACACAGGTTCGAATATAAAAAAATGCCTGGTTATATAAATGCCAGGATTGGCACAGTTATTCTTCCATACCATGTAGCGACTGGTGATAAGGAACTTAAAGACTACCATAATAAACATATCCTTGAGGCACAAGGCCATTCTATCCTCCATATTAATATGTTACTCGCCCTCCCTCGTGGTCGTCATGGCCAGTCTCTTTGTGTAATGAAAATCACTTTTGATAGGTCCCTTCCGTCTTCCGTAACTCTTGGTGCCAGATGCTCTATTCAGGAAAAATCCAGCATTTATGAGGATGTAAAATACCTAGACCTAGAAAAAGTGGTTCTAGACAGTGATCTTAACTAGATGACTTGGGTCTCTAGCACAAACTTTATCTTGAAATTTATTATTATTTTGTTTCATGTATGTGTCTATGTAATAAGTCTGTCCTGGTGTTGTGTGTCCAGGTTCCCTGTTTGGTACCAGTGTAGGGGTACATAATTTTTTAATATTTGCATGCCTTTATGTTTCAATGAAATGTTGTAATGTTAAGTAATATTTCTGTTGTGGTAAGAGGTAGTCTTACTATCAGTGTGTGCAGGGTGCATGGAGGTTGACCCTGGCACTATTGTCTTGTGCGGTATATGGATTGGCTCACAAGTATTCTGTAAACGTACGGTTCTGTTGCAGAGTTTTCATGTCAGTTATTTTGTATTTTTCCCATGTTTTATAACTTGTATAACTCATAGGTTTGGCTGTGGGTCATGAGGTACCCAGCAGATTTTTGGGGTATGTCCCACTTGGGTAGGGTTACCTGTTATTTTTAAATACTTACATTTAAATGTTAGAGTAGGAATATTATAGATATTTTTTCATGTTGTTGATCATTTTATTTTGGATGTTTGGTTCTTCAGACCTTCTGAGGAAGACTTGCTAGCCTGCCTAGTATGCAGGCAGGATATGTCATTGTTTCATAGTATTCTTTATTGCCATATATTATAACTCAGGGTTGTATTACGTAGCCTTGTGTCATTACTTGTATTTTGACATTATATTATTTTTAGTTACTTGTAATTTTCCTGTTCCATTAGGAATTTTTTCTTTTTTTTTATGTCATGCTAGTTTTAAGGCGATTTTTGTTTTAGTCTTCCAGCCTTCAGGGGGAAGCTTGCTGGGCTGCCTTGTGTGCAGTCGGGATTTGCCTTTTTTTTCATTAATTACTTTATTGTCATATTATGATATTCGGAATTGTATCATGAGTGAGGGTATCATTGCTTGTACTTTTGCCAAGATTTTTTTTTGTTTTTTGATTTTTGTTTCTTTTATTGTACATTTATGTGTTGTTCTTATTGATGTGTAACTGTATAATGTACTTTGCATCGTGTTAATTTAGTTAGCTTACTTTTATCAATATGTCACTGGCAATTTTTTTTCTTTTAGGGTTAGTTATGGTATTTTGGATGAGTTAGGATAAGACAAATTGGGCTTAATTAGCATACACCCGATTTTGTCTTAACTCCGGGGAAAGGGAGCTGTAACACCCATGACCCCCCCTCCTTAGAGTTCACACCCAGGGAAGCCTTCTCCAAGAGGTCAGCCCAGATGACCTCTGGATTATCTTGTATGTTGATTAAAAAATTCCTGGGAAATCTTAGTCAGCTAGTTTCAAGTATGTAATATTTCATGATACTCTTGTCAAACATTGCAATGGAATTAGACCCCAGATTCTTATGTGTAAACATCCATGGATCCCCCCCCCCTTTTTAGCCAAGGTCAGAGGTCAGTTACACACGTAATTAATAACTCCTCTCTTGAACAGTGTATGGTGAATGTCAAACAAGTTTAATGAAAATTCTTGAGTGTTTGTACACGTGTGGCCGATCTCTTACATTCTTGGTGTAGGTAGCAACAGAAAATCTCCCCCTTTGGGGTTGTATATATATTGGTCCTGTAGAGACTTAGAGGACAGAGTGCGGGACGCTGGGGTCGAGAGTGTGTCTGTGAAGAACATCTCACAGAGGGAGTGACAGAGTGAGTCCACCAGATGGAGAGACAGAGGTCTTAAGGTAATGTGTGTGATCTCTGAGGTTTTGTTCCATGTCTAAATTTCTTAACTATTGGCCAGTGTTAGAGTAGGATTTATAGTGGTGTTTAGTATAATTTTGGTCTCAATAAACTTTTGTTAAATTTCCCGTCTGTGTCAATTGTTGAATCCTCTTAGCCTTTTGGATATAGTGGCTGACAACCGTCCCTTAATTAATTACAGTCATAGAAAGTACTCTCCAAGTCAAGCAATGTTTCTTGCCTCGTTGCTTGATATAGTCTCAATGGTGAAGGCAGATGGTGGCAGCATTATTTAGTCCTGTGTAGCATTTCCTTCTTGGCAGTGTACCTTTTGGTTTCGGTGTAACCATCATATGTCAGCTCATATTACAGTGTTCAATAACAGTGTTACCAACTGCAACCGATGGGAAGGTGTTACTCAGGATAAGTAGTAGAGTTACATATTAGTTTAGTATCCATTACAATGGGGGCATTTTATAGAGGTGTTACAAAGAGCAGAGGTGCCACGGGCACAATCAGAGAACACTGTATGAACATCAGAGGTCCATGGTTGTTCAACGTCCTACCAGCGAGCATCAGAAATATTACAGGAACATCCGTGGACATCTTCAAGAGGAAACTAGATTGATTCCTCCAAGGAGTGCCGGACCAACCGGGCTGTGGTGGGTATGTGGGCCTGTGGGCCGCTCCAAGCAACAGCCTGGTGGACCAAACTCTCACAAGTCAAGTCTGGCCTCAGGCCGGGCTTAGGGAGTAAAAGAACTCCCAGAACCCCATCAACCAGGTATCAACCAGGTATCACCTTGATTCTAACTGCTGACCCTGCTCCATAATACTAGATCCCCCATAGCAGCCCACAAATTTATAACATGGGGTTAATTAGTAGAACATAGTTTTCATCTTAAACTAGTTGAGAGAGGTACAATCTTTGACATGATTGGGAAGGTCATTCCACATTCTGGGTCCCTTGATTTGTAGAGCATTCCTAGTTTGATTAAGTCGTACTTTTGGAATATCAAATAGGTATTTGTTTCTGGTGTGGTGCCCAAGAGTTCTGCTACAACCTTCTAGGAAGCGTTGAAGGCCAGGATTGACATTACAATTCAGAGTTTTAAATATATAGAATACGTAAGAGAGGATGTGCAGTGACTTAATATCTAACATATTCAGAGATTTGAGTAAGGGTACCGAGTGCTGTCTGGGGCCAGAGTTAAATATTGAAAATGAAAATGAAAATGAAAATGTTTATTTAGGTAAGGTACGTACATACAAGTGATTGTACAGAGTGATGGAGTTATAGATAAGGCTAGTACATACAGTGCCTAAAGCCACTATTACGCAAAGCGTTTCGGGCATGAAAAACTTAAATGACTAAGGCTTAATACTAATTGAGCATAAGGATTAAAATGAGTTGAAAAAAAAAGTTAAAAGGGGGAACATGGCTGAAAAAGCAACACAAATACAATTCGGTCGACAAAACAGCGGCACTTAAAACAAAAACAGACATTGGTTGACAATAGAGGGGTAAGGCAGGTTACAGGGAATTATTAGGTATAGCTTCGTTTTTCTCTTAAACTGGTTGAGAGAGGTACAGTCTTTAACATGGTTGGGAAGGTCATTCCACATTCTGGGTCTCTTGATTTGTAAAGCATTTCTAGTTTGATTAAGTCGTACTCTAGGAATATCAAAACTGTATTTATTACGGTGTGTGTGGTGCCTATGGGTTCTGTTACAACCTTCTATGAAGCTTTTGAGGTCAGGATTGGCATTACAGTTCAGTGTTTTATATATGTATAATACACATGAGAGAATGTGCAGTGACTTAATATCTAACATATTCAGAGATTTGAGTAGGGGTACCGAATGATGTCTGGGGCCAGAGTTGGATATTGTCCTAATAGCAGCTTTGTGTTGGGTGATTAGAGGACGTAAATGATTTTGGGTAGTAGAACCCCAAGCACAAATACCATAGTTGAGATAAGGATAGATGAGGGAGTAATAGAGAGTCACCAAGGCAGGGGGGGTACATAATATCTGATCTTAAAAAGAATGCCAACAGTTTGAAAGTTTTTTTGATATATGTAGAATGTGTCCCTGGAAATTCAGCTGTGGTCAATGAAAATGCAAGGAATTGCCATTAATTTGTTACAAATTTGGGTATTGTTTATTTTGAGATTTATTTGATTAGATGATTTGTTGCCAAACAGAATATAAAAAGTTTTGTCAATGTTAAGGGTGAGCTTGTTGGCAGTTAGCCAAAGATGGACTTTCTCTAGCTCAGTATTCACTGTGGCATTTAGAGCAAAGGGGTCAGGACTGGAGTAAATGAAGGTTGTGTGGTCAGCAAATAGAATTGGTTTGAGGTGTTGGGAGGCATTAGGAAGGTCATTAATGTAGATGAGAAAGAGGAGAGGGCCAAGTATGCTGCCCTGAGGAACACCAATGTTGATGGGTAGGGTGGGAGAAATTGAATTATTCACAGAAACATACTGGAGCCTGTCAGTAAGGTAGGATTGAGGTATTGCAGGGAGTGTCTCTGACTCCATAATGCTGTATTTTAAGAAGAAGGTTTTGGTGTTTGACAGTGTCAAAAGTGTGACGGAAACGTGTTGGAAATGGTGGTCGGCAGTCTTCCAACTAGCAGGTGTCAGTGCTGGGCCACATATACTAAATTTAAAATAAAAAAAAAAAAAGAGTGACTGCTTGTCTGATAATCTGTGGTAAGGCAGAAACACCAAACAAAATATAATAAAATACTTTACTTTAATCTAGAAAACACAAAATAAAATAAAGACGATACCTTGGCTTTATATATAATATAATGTAAAAGAAAAATATATAAAATTATAACAAAGTGAAAAGGGGGGAACTGGTTACGTTAACAAAATAAAATGGTGCTGGGAATATATGCACTAGCTAAGAACCTCTTATTTGATCACACGAGGTGGGTCAAATTCAGGTGTTCATAGCAGGAGCACGAGATATATTCTGGCTGGCAGAAATGCAAGGGACTCCAACAATAACTGGCGACGATTGTGATTGGCGAGGAACGGGGAGTGGGGTGTTGGTTGGCGGCCAAAGAAACGCTGGACGGCCGCAAGTCGCTAGTTAGGCAGTTGAAGGGTCGGCGCGTCGACCAGGTGTGTAGCAGGTGCTGGAGTGGGGGGAAGGAGGGAGTTGAGGTGCGTGTGGCTCTCTTGATATATACGTTAAGCCACTACAAAACATATCTTGCATATGTTGAGAACGTGATGAATTGAAGAGATAGCAGGCTCAATCTCTGGGAAGAGATTATCGTCACAAAAGCCTTACGCAGGTCAACAAATAACCCAACAGGGAAGTCATTTTTATCAAGAGCTGCATGAATCAAGTTAATCATACTAATAAGTGCATCATTAGTGCTTTTTTTGGGTCTGAAGCCATATTGGCAAGAGCTAAGTATATTGTGTTTGGCTAGATAAGAGTAAAGCTGCTTGTAGATTAGTTTCTCAAATATTTTTGACAAGTTAGGCAGGATTGATATAGGTCTGTAGTTGTTAACATCTGTGAGATCACCATTTGTGTACCGGGGTTACTCTCGCTTTTTTAGAATATCTGGAAAGGTTTGGAGTTCAAGTGACTTGTTGAAGAGCAATGCAATAGCAGGTGCTAAAGTTCTGGAGGCTTTTTTGTAATTAAAGTTGGTATTTCCTCAAGGGCACTAGACTTGGTTTTAAGGGAAAGGATTATCTCATTGACGTCAGTGGAATTAATAGGCTTTAGGTACAGAGACTGTGGATAGTTACCTGTAAATAGTCCTTAAACATCAGTACTGGAAGATGGAATATCATTTGCAAGGGATGACTCAATGGAAGAGAAGAATCTATGACCTCAATAGCAGAATCAGAGGCTGAAAGCTGACCATCGTTATTGGACAGGAGTGTTGGTTTGTTATTTAAAATCTTCTTTGATCCCAATATTTGTGAGATTGTGCTCCAAGTTTTTTTAATGTTGCTCTTTATTGCGTAAATTTATCCTCGAAGTATTTAGTTTTAGCTCGTCTAATTATCTTAGATAGCAATAACGAGTAATTCTTTGAGAATTCTTTGGAGACAATACCTAATCTATACTTCTTCTCAAGGTCATGTTTTTATTAATGGATTTAAGTATTCCCTTTGTTAGCCAGGGATTGTTTAGCCTTTTGGTTGTGACTTGTTTGTAAGCATAGGACAGTGGGTGTTATAAAGGCTAAGAGTTTTTGAAGAAAAGATTGCACTGCTAGGTTGATGTCCCCTATGTTACCTAATTCGGACTCCCATTGACATTATCAGCAGCAGTTATAAAATGGCTAATGCAGTTCATTGTGCAGCCTAAAACTTAGCTTCCTTGATTCTAGAGTGTGTTTGCTAATGTTAGTTAAGAGAAATGTGGGGTAATGGTCTGTAGTGCTATCGGTGATGATACCTGAAGTAAGTGGAGAGGTTAAGTTTGTCCAGATGTGATCTAGAGTCGTGGCAGTACTATCAGTGATTCTAGTAGGTCTAGTGATTAAGGGTATGAGGAAGCCGGAATTTATACAGTTAAGGAAGCTAACAGCAGTAGGGTGTTCAGGCTCGCAGAGGTCAATATTAAAGTCCCCTGCGATAATTAGATGGTTTTTGTTCAGTCTGTTATCGAGTATTAAGTTTCTGAGGTTTGAGTTGAATTCGGATACATCAGTGTTTGGAATTCTATAGACTGCACCCATAGACAGGACAGACTCGGCACCCTTGACTCTGAAGCTAGCGAAGATATACTCCCCACAGGAGTCTAGTTCTAATTTCTTTTAAGCATGTAAGTTCATGGTGGTAGTAAAGAGCAATACCACCACCTCTCTGAATTTGACGACAGTTGTGAATTGCCGAGTAGTTAGGCATGTTAAAGAGTTGAGTAGTGTCCTCTTTCAACCACGTTTCAGTAAGTATAATAAAAGAGAATTTGTTGTCAACAGTTTCAATCAAGGCACTAACATCATCGAAATGTTTACCTAGGGATCTAACGTTCAGGTTGATTACAGAAATATTGTGATTATGTGTTAATACATTGTTTACATCATGTGCTGCAAAATAACTGCAATTTAGATCATTAAAATGATGATTGTCATAGACAGTGGATAAGAGGTTTAGTTCAGGGTCTATACTTGACTGCATAAAGAGGCTGGTTGCAGGAAAACAAGGCAGTTGTGGCAAATACAAAGTCGAATTAATCTATAAGTGGGGAAAAAATATATAAACAAGACTATACAAAACAAACACAAAATGAACAACAAAGAAAAAATGAGGTAGCTAACAAGGGTCTTACAAGGGTACAATGGAGTAAGGGAGTATGGTGAGGCTAGGCAACCTAGGTAGTAAATGAACTCAGAGAAAAAGCATATAAACATAGACTATACAATACAAAAGGTATAGATATACAAAATAAAGATATAAATAAAACTATACAATACAAAAACAAAATGAACAAAAAAGAAAATTGTATCTATGGTATCTGTGCATGGGGTTCAACCACTGCAAACCACCTCAAGTCCATCATCACCCAGCAAAAATCTGCTATCAGAACAATATCAAATTCTGCTTTCAGACAACACTCAGCCCCCTTGTTTAACTCTCTAAACATGCTAAACAAAATCTCCACAAATTCTCTTTTGTCAACTACATTTACAAAACCCTGTTCTTAAATGCAAATCCTGCTCTGAAACTCTTCCTGGACAGATGTAATAGGACCCATTATCACCACACCAGAAATAAATATCTCTTTGATATCCCCAGGGTCAAACTTAATCTGTGTAAACACTCTATGCAAATAAAGGGACCCAGTTTATGGAACTCACTCCCTACTGAATTGAAAAGCTGTCCAACTTTTACATCATTCAAAAACAATACTAAAAAGTATCTAATTTCATCTTCATAGTTTTTTACCTTTTGCCTTAAAATTGTACTGTATCTATTGCTACCCAATCTCCCAACCTTTATGTACCCAATCCGAACATCTTTACCATTGTGATCATTGCTGTCTTCTTATATGCGCTGCCAATCTGCTGTATGGTGTCTATTAATCTTGTTTAAATTACCAATCAAGCTGTTCAATGTAATCAATCAGAGCTTTAATATAACAATGTGCTTTAATATACTTACTAAGCTCTCTCATCTCATTTTTCTCTTGCAATGTATTTGTTATCATTTATTAATTCTGATAAAAAATACCTACTTAAAATTATCTGTTAGATTAAGGACCTGTCCGAAACGCTGCGCGTACTAGTGGCTTTACAATTTATTTATTTATTTATTTATATATATACAAGAAGGTACATTGGGAATGTGGGGATAGATAACATGGTAATTGCAATCTTGTAAAGCCACTAGCACGCGCAGCGTTTCGGGCAGGTCCTTAATCTAAAAAAAAAATTTAAGTAGGTATTTGTTACACACAAGATTGTAAATACTGTACTATTCAATGTATTCTCTCAAACCCAATGTACCTTCTTGTATATAAATAAATAAATAAACAAATAAATAAATTAGAGATATTGATTCTCTTTCGCGCCAGTCTACCCTAATAGTGAAGCTTCCGTCCCCTAAATTATAGCGATTGGAGATCGGAGAACTATATAGATGGTAAACTATAGCATTCCTGACCTTCCCTGAGACCTTGGAAAGTAAGTCTCACTACGTCATGGTCAGGAATTCCAGCTGGCAGCTGAGTGACAAGAAAAAAAGGATTTTTAATTTTAATTTCTGTCTATCTTTAATTCTGTCGGCCTCTGTCTGTCTGTCTCTCTCTCTACCCAGCCACTTGGGGTGGACGGTAGAGCGACGGTCTGGCTTCATGCAGGTTGGCGTTCAATCCCCGAACGTCCACAAGAGGTTGGGCACCATTCCTTTCCCTTCGTCCCATCCCTAGTTCTTATCCTGACCCCTTCCAAGTAGTTGGGAACCATCACCAGCAATGGACCAGTGATGACAGACCAAAGATGGACCATTGATGGAGCAGTAATGACGAACCAGTGATGGACCTGTGATTGACCATTGATGGGCCAGGGATGATGGACCAGTGATGGGCCAGTACTCACCTAGTTGTACTTACCTAGTTGTGCTTGCTGGGGGTGTGGGAAAACTTGACTCATGTAAATCATTTAAATTAATAATATTTTCGATAGCTATGAAGGACCACCACTTTTTGTGAAAAAGTGGAAAACTGGGTGGAGCAAGTGGTTTGATATTAATTCCATGAACTAGTGTCCCATGGATGTTCTTAATTAATAATACATTGAATATTAAAGGGACAGTATTATGAGTCAAATTAACTCACCCAAAATGGGGGGTTACATGCGAAATGATTAATATATCACAAGCATGATTTCAGTGCTGGTTCTTCACTGAAGTAATTGAATATGCATAAAATTGGTTATATAATAATATTTAGAAGTAAATGTACTTCAATATACTACAGTAATATAAATAGTTTATGATGAACCAATGGGTTAGTACAATTAGTCTCAATAGGTCATTAATATACTGTAGGGTTATTTATCTACAGACAAACATTAACAGCTTAGCTGTAAAATAAGAGATGTGAAATTGGTTGCCACACTCCACTGACGACGTGTTGCGTCGAGGAAATTGTTGCAGGTGAAGGTGGTGGTGGGATAGTCTAGCTCCTTGTGTGGCAGGGACTCGGGTGGTGGTGGGATAGTCTAGCTCCTTGTGTGGTGGGGACTCGGGTGGTGGTGGGATAGTCTAGCTCCTTGTGTGGCAGGGACTCGGGTGGTGGTGGGATAGTCTAGCTCCTTGTGTGGCGAGGACTCGGGAGGTGGTGGGATAGTCTAGCTCCTTGTGTGGCGGGGACTCGGGTGGTGGTGGGATAGTCTAGCTCCTTGTGTGGCGGGGACTCGGGTGGTGGTGGGATAGTCTAGCTCCTTGTGTGGCGAGGACTCGGGTGGTGGTGGGATAGCCTAGCTCCTTGTGTGGCAGGGACTCGGGTGGTGGTGGGATAGTCTAGCTCCTTGTGTGGCAGGGACTCGGGTGGTGGTGGGATAGTCTAGCTCCTTGTGTGGCAGGGACTCGGGTGGTGGTGGGATAGTCTAGCTCCTTGTGTGGCGAGGACTCGGGTGGTGGTGGGATAGTCTAGCTCCTTGTGTGGCGGGGACTCGGGAGGTGGTGGGATAGTCTAGCTCCTTGTGTGGTGGGGACTCGGGTGGTGGTGGGATAGTCTAGCTCCTTGTGTGGCAGGGACTCGGGTGGTGGTGGGATAGTCTAGCTCCTTGTGTGGCGGGGACTCGGGTGGTGGTGGGATAGTCTAGCTCCTTGTGTGGCGGGGACTCGGGTGGTGGTGGGATAGTCTAGCTCCTTGTGTGGCAGGGACTCGGGTGGTGGTGGGATAGTCTAGCTCCTTGTGTGGCGAGGACTCGGGTGGTGGTGGGATAGTCTAGCTCCTTGTGTGGCGGGGACTCGGGTGGTGGTGGGATAGTCTAGCTCCTTGTGTGGCGGGGACTCGGGTGGTGGTGGGATAGTCTAGCTCCTTGTGTGGCAGGGACTCGGGTGGTGGTGGGATAGCCTAGCTCCTTGTGTGGCGGGGACTCGGGTGGTGGTGGGATAGCCTAGCTCCTTGTGTGGCGGGGACTCGGGTGGTGGTGGGATAGCCTAGCTCCTTGTGTGGCGGGGACTCGGGAGCTGGAAGGCAATTACATTGTAAAAATCTTCTACGTAACTAATTACAGACATATCTAATAATAAGGAATTCTTCCTAATATATAAAACAATATATCTGACACTGCAGAATTCTTCTACAGATATTAATGAACATGAATTCCTAAAATAATTACGGAATATTGCTAGAGTAAACGTACTGGATTTTTGTGTAAATAAATGGCCTAACGACAACTAGCCTAAATATAAACATGTGTACACAGTGCTTTATATAAGGTAATTAATAGTTGCCGGGCCAAGTGTCCGTTGATGAAGGGAACGACTCCAAGTCCCTCGTCTTGAACTGTTGTTGCTAAGACGTCAACTACGGGCTGGAGTGGTAACTAGTTCCAGGACACTGCCGTTATGTGCAGAAAGAACGTGGCACCGCTCTCGTGGTTGTAGGAGCGAATATAACGATACTACGCAAGTTCCTTGCAATGGCGCCTCTCTCTCGCACGCTGCTAATATGGCATCATTACTAGGAATGGCGTCTCCTTCCTCCCTGGCTGGGATACGCATGCGCAGAACGTTTCAAAGTATTCTCGAGCGTAAAGTATTTCATTTACTTATAATTAACTTGGGAAGTAAGGAATCATGACAAGTACTGATGTCATGGATAAATATATTAAGGTGCAATATAATTTTGCATAGTGCAAGTCAGCTTATTAAGACTGCATAAAATAAATCAAAGGAATATTATATTGAATTGTTTATATTGCAATATTTTCCACTGTAGTTGTTAATTCACCTAAATAACGAGTTCAGTAAGCAGTAATATGCTATATAAAAAAACAACTAAATAAACTATTATCCTTAGTAAAGGAGAGTAATAACTGGACTGTTTAGTGTCAACAAATGTGGNGAATTCTTTGGAGACGGTTCCTAAACCAATACTCTTCTCAAGGTCATGTTTTTTATTAATGGATTTAATATTCCCTTTGTAAGCCAAGGATTGTTTAGCCTTTTGGTAGTGACTTGTTTCGTAAGCATAGGACAGTGGGTGTTATAAAGGCTAAGAGTTTTTTGAAGAAAAGATTGCACTGCTAAGTTGATGTCCCCTATGTTCCCTAACTCGGACTCCCAGTTGACATTATCAGCAGCAGTTATAAAATTGTCTATAGCAGTTTTCATTGTGCAGCCTAAAGCTTAACTCTCTTGTCTCTAGAGGTGGTTTGTTAATGTTAGTTAAGAGAAATGTGGGGTAATGGTCTGTAGTGCTATCGGTGACTATACCTGAAGTAAGCGGAGAGGTTATGTTGGTCCAGATGTGATCTAGAGTCGTGGCAGTACTATCAGTGATTCTAGTAGGTCTAGTGATTAAGGGTATGAGGAAGCAGGAATTCATACAGTTGAGGAAGCTAACAGCAGTAGGGTTTTCAGGCTCGCAGAGGTCAATATTAAAGTCCCCTGCGATAATTAGATGGTTTTTTTCAGTCTGTTATCTAGTACTAGATTTCTAAGGTTTGAGTTGAATTCGGACACATCTGTGTTAGGAATTCTATAGACTGCTCCCACAGACAGGATAGACTCAGCACCCTTGACTCTGAAACTGGCGAAGATATACTTCCCACAGCAGTCTCTAGTTCTAATTATTTTTGAGCATGTTAGTTCTTGGTGGTAGTAAAGAGCAGTACCACCACCTCTCTGAATTTGACGACAGTTGTGAATTGCCGAGTAGTTAGGCATGTTAAAGAGTTGAGTAGTGTCCTCTTTCAACCACGTTTCAGTAAGTATAATAAAAGTGAATTTGTTGTCAATAGTTTCAATCAAGGCACTAACATCATCGAAATGTTTACCTAGGGATCTAACGTTCAAGTTGATTACAGAGATATTGTGATTATGTGTTAATACATTGTTAACATCTTGTGCTGCAAAATAACTGCAATTTAGATCATTAAAGTGATGATTGTCATAGATAGTGGATAAGAAGTTTAGTTCTGGGTCTATACTTGACTGCATAAAGAGGCTGGTTGCAGGAAAACAAGGCAAAGTGGCAAATACAAAGTGGAATAAGCTATAAATGGGAAAAATATATAAACACGACTATACAAAACAAACACAAAACGAACAACAAAGAAAAAATGAGGTAGCTAACAAGAGTCTTACAAGGTACAATGGAGTAAGGGAGTATGGTGAGGCTAGGCAACCTAGGTAGTAAATGAACTCAGAGAAAAAACATATAAACATAGACTATACAATACAAAAGGTATAGATATACAAAATAAAGATATAACCAAAACTATACAACACAAAACAAAATGAACAAAAAAGAATTGAGGTAGATTGCTTACAAGTATTCTCAGGTACACTGAAAGTAACAATATGCTATTTGAGACACAGGCAAGCCAGGGTACACTGGAGTAAAGGAGTATGACGAGGCTAGGCAAACTAGGTAAAAGAAGAAATCAGAGAAAAAAGTTGAATAATAAGCATAGGACAAATTTATGCAAATGATTATATAATATAACTAGTTCAGTTATGACTGTACAATTATTAAGACCTAAAGAAAAAATTAAGACAATTAATTAAGTCCAGTAACAAGACTAGTAAAGAGTAATTTAGAAATTCAGCTAAAAGTGAAACAAGAGACTTAAGTTACCTAGTCCGCACTAGGTGACAAGGGGGTTTATTAAGTTGATTCATTGAGAGTGACAATAAGGTGAGGCAAACCACTTTGGGAGAGGAAAGTGTTGAGGTTCTCTTCATTAGTAATTGTAAACATTTTACCCTCAGCAGTCTTTCTCACTTTAATCATCCATCTCTTACAAAGCACTGATGAATCGCCTCTGGGTTTTGATGACGGATTTGATGCAGGCGGTAGAGGAGTTGCTGTCTTTTCCTAGTCAAGCACTCGTTGATGTATATTCCCTTCCGTTGGGATGCAGCTGACCGAACAAGATTCGATTTCAAGGACTGGGAAGTCAGCTTCAGGCGAATTTTCTGCTGGTTTTGACCTGATGGATTCTTTTTGCCTACTCTGTAGCAACTAGTGTAGAAAATGATGAAGTGCAAAGTCGTGCAAAAGAAAGAAAAAATTAGTTATAACTCGATAAACAATTCATCGAGGATATTCTTGTATTTGGGGACTCTCGTCCTAAACGTCATGTTAAACGCCCTACACGATTTGATGATTAATTGTGTTCCTTTGTAATGCAAAGTATTTATTTATTATGCTAAACTAAATTTAATATTGTTTGAATAATGCAGATCTCTCATTCAATATTTTGTAACTCTGTATTACAGTTTCTTTCATGTTTGTTTAACATTGTATATATATTTTTAACATTGAAATCCTTTGTGGTAAGATTAAGTTGTTTAAATTCTTTGTGTATTTAATTAATGTTAAATGTATGCAATATCTCTTGATATGTTAATAACTTACTTTGTGTCAATAACTTTGCTTTGTGCTACAAGCATGGTAGACATCCTGTATTCATTCTTTTTAAAGAAGAGGAGGGATGTCATGTTCACAGAAAACGGCACGATCCGTTTGCTATGTGCGGCGGCTCAGACGCCAGAGAGAGATAAACAACAAGAGAGCGTACAGAACGC
>WNGS01074443.1:0-27246 GCA_020271785.1 Procambarus virginalis | reverse complement strand
GGTTGATTAATTACGATTATATCTTGATCGGGCCGTTTCTATATTTATATGGTGTCTAGCAATTCGCTTATACTGTATAATTATGAATCGCGCCCGGAATTTCTCCTTATATCTATATATATAAGGTGTAGCAAAGCACTTCTACTTATACTATAACATTATTGTAATTGAGAATGCTTCGGCCACTACTCTTCAGCCTGATTCTGCGTAATTTTCCATTTATCTTATCTGCTGGTAGTGTTCCCACTCCCATTTTGCCATATATATTGAGTTGCCCTCCCCGCATTGTATTGCTCATCTGCGGGGGCTACTTCAATCGACCCGGCTTCCCTTTAAACTCCCTATTTTGTTCCGTTTTGTTAGCTGCCTTTAATCTGCCAATTTATTACTATAAAAGGCTGTGTGCTTTTTAACATTAGTGATTTACAAAGAACTGGACCGGTCGAATACGATCTTAGTTTGCCCGTGTGTTAATTGCTCAGTCTGGTATTCACCCTTCTGGGAATGCATTATGTTGGGCTCACTGCTATCTATGGGAGGTTAGGACCGTAACGCCCTATAGTCGTTTGCCCTTGGTCGTTTAATTTCTTGTCTTGATGGATTTGCCGCGACTTGATTTTAATTATATGATTTAAGGCTGCTCATTCTATTAGTTCCCGCTCAGTTTCATAGCATAGAATAATGTGTGCCATACGAGGGCTCTGTGCCCTTGTTCCCCACCTGTGTAATGTACTTCCTACTTTTCTTCTTTACCTTGCCCCTTGTCTCCCACGGTCTCCATAGGTTTATTTACACCCCCTGACAATCTCGTCAGTTTGTATCACCGGTGTATATACTTCAGGCCGCGCTAAATTTTACATCCGGTAATTAGCAGAACTAACAAACCCGAATGTTATGAACCTACCAAGTATCGGTTGTCGTGCACAAAATATTCTGCTTTTTGCCTAGAGACGAAACGTAAGAACAAAAATTGGGCCCTTTAAGTTGCTTATGAAAAGTTATTCTTAAAACCGACCATCAGTAAATTTCAAGTATTAATAAGTATGTGCACTAAATTCTTCTAATACACTGGCTCGTGTTCGGACACTTTCTATTGACCACTGCAGTCAGAGGTGTCCTGGAAAGCTCCTTATGTGCTGCGGCTTCCTGGGCAAGTCAGAAGTTTAACGGCTGAAAACAAATGCAATGCTGAAAGGCTGCGGGTTGTCAAATTGTGTATCAGGCTCACCCTGATATACTTGGTTGTTCCTATAGGTTACTCGGAGATGATTGTTTCGGAGGGCTTATTAACATATTTATGCTATTTATATATATATATATATATATATATATATATATATATATATATATATATATATATATATATATATATATATATATATATGAGCTTTATAATTGCCAGTCTTAGGATAATATAACTGCCAGATTCAGGTTAATATAACTGACAGTCAGGCTTTGATACTGTAAGCCATACCAACCTTTTACTTAAACTTAATCATTACGGAATCTGAGGCCTTCCTGATAACTATATACTATCATATCTTAATGATAGACACCAATATGTAGCCATTAATGACATAACCCCCCCCCCACATCTCTACTGTACCCATAGGAGTGCCACAGGGCAGCATCTTAGAACCTCTCCTATTGCTTATATACATCAATGATTTACCAAATGTCTCTAACATCCTTAAACCAATACTATTTGCTGGCGATACTACCTTCATCTATTCAAACTCCAATGCATCACACAGTAAGTAATATTGTAAACAACAAATTGAAACAAACTGGATGTGGTTGGATGTCAACCAACAAACTAAATATAGAGAAGACCTATTACATTGTATTTGGAAGTAAATTATCAAAGAAATTCACCTTCAAATAAATAATGTCAACATTACCATTAAAAATGATGAAAAAGTTCCTTAGCCTATATATAAACAAGAGACTAAATTTGAACACTCATACAGTACACAGGCAAAGTCTCAAACTGTTGGTATATTCTCAAAAATCACATATTATATTCCCCACTCTTCTGTCCTTTCACTATACTATTCCATAAGCTATTCCTGTTTAACATAATGATAATGCTAAAGATGATAATGTTTTTTTGAGAAACGTACATAGAAAATGGGTTACAAGCACAATGTTGGATTTCTAGATAAAGCAAGAATATACTATGTCTAAAGCCACTAATATGCACAGTGTTTCAGACATGCTGTGGATAAACACTTAAAATTAATTGCTAAAAATAATTGAGATGAAAAGCAAAAGTTGAACAAAGTAGAAAAAATAAAAAGAATGACAATAATTACATGTTGAACGGAACAGCAAAACTGCAGCAGAACAGCCGATGGTAATTTTAACTAAATAAACATAGTAACTTTTTTTGTTTACTCGGCATATAGCAGTATTACAAGTTCAGACATTATTCATTATTGTTTAATAATAGCAAGACATAGGTTGACAATCAGTAGGTAAGGTAGGTTACATGGCATTTATTAGGTAGTACTTAGTTTCTCTCTTTAAACTGGTTGAGAGAGGGACAGTCTTTGATGTTATTGGGAAGAACATTTTACATTTTGGGGCTCTTGATTTGTGGAATATTTCCACTTTGGCTAAGTCGCACTCTTGGAATATCAAATAAATATTTGTTTCTAGTGTGGAGTTCAAAGATTCTGTTACAGGCCCCTACCATGTATTTAAGAACAGGTTTAGCATTGCAGTTCAGTGTTTCATATTATATATATATATATATATATATATATATATATATATATATATATATATATATATATATATATATATATATGTCGTACCTAGTAGCCAGAATGCACTTGTCAGCCTACTATGCAAGGCCCGATTTGCCTAATAGGCCAAGTTTTCATGAATTAATTGTTTTTCGACTACCTAACCTACCTAACCTAACCTAACCTACTTTTTCGGCTACCTAACCTAACCTAACCTGTAAAGATAGGTTAGGTTAGGTTAGGTAGGGTTGGTTAGGTTCGGTCATATATCTACGTTAATTTTAACTCCAATGAAAAAAAATTGACCTTATACATAATGAAATGGGTAGCTTTATCTTTCATAAGAAAAAAAATTGAGAAAATATATTAATTCAGGAAAACTTGGCTTATTAGGCAAATCGGGCCTTGCATAGTAGGCCAAAAAGTGAGTTCTGGCTACTAGGTACGACATATATATATATATATATATATATATATATATATATATATATATAGGCATACCTCAGTTTAAGAGTTTAATTGGTTCCTGGAGATGCCTCGTATTCCGAAAACTTGTATTCTGAAGCTAATTTCCCCATAAGAAATAATGGGAAATGAATTAATCCGTTCCTGACTACCCCAAAAACCCCATATCAAACTAAATTTTTATACCTAATTCATCTAAATAAACCTACAAAACTATGTTCAAGTTATTACTTACCTTGCTCTTGAATGCTGTAGGCGTATGGAAGATGGTGAGGAGGGGGAGGAGGAGAGGAGTTACTGTTTGGAAGGGGAGTCCCCTTCCATTATCAAATCAGGCAGTGAGGACTTCACTGGTATGCACACACTGGCACATTTTGCCAGCATACCACTAGGACTTGCTTGTCTTACTAAGAATTTCTGTAAAGACACTTGTTTCTCCCTACATTTTAACACTTGTCTGTAGTAAGACATCACATTATCATTTAAAAGGTCAATGCAACGGCCTGCTACAGCTTTATCTGGGTGAGTTTTTCAACAAAACTTTGCAGTTCTTCCCATAGGAGGGACATCCTCTACTGCCTCTACTCACAGCTATTTTCTTAGGTTGAACCATATCAATGGCTTTCTTGAGACCCATGGTGAGATATATAATAACAAATTGTATAGTCAAATGACCAAAAATCCAACAAAACACTGAAAATCCAGGTGAAGAATTGATGTGGGATAGTCACTGGGCGCGAGACAATGGTAAACTGAGGGGCGGAGGGGCGAGGATCGCCGATCCACCACGCGCTAGGTCGGCCTGTACGCGTATCAACAAACTCGTGTCCCGAGGTAGCCCTCGCGTTCCGAGACATAATTCGAGGAAATCCTGCTCGTCTTCCGAAAAACTCGCATACAGGGACACTTGCATTCCGAGGTACCACTGTACTATATATAAGATATATATTAGATATATATTATATATCTATATATAGATATATGTATATATATATAGATATATAATACATATAATATATATAATATATATATATACTGTATAATATATATTATATATAGATATATATATATATATATATATATATATAGATATATATATATATATATATGTATATATATATATACATATATATATATATATATAGATATATATAGTGCACTTGACAGGGGTGAAGTGACTTAGACTTAATATCTAAAATATTCAATGATTTAGATTTAAGAAGGGGGGGGGGAGGGCAGAATGCTGTCTGTGGCTTCAGTTTGTTATTGTTCTAATTGATGATTTATCTTGAATAATTAGAGATCATAGATAATTTAGGGAGAACCCCAGGCAATGATACCAAAATTGTGATAAGGAAAGACAAGAGGCCATTAAAGCTTAACCAAGGTAGAGGGTGACGTACATAATATCTGATTTAGAAAAGAATGCCAAGTGATTTTAAAATATTTTTTGCTATAATTTGTATGTGACACTGGAAATTCAGCTTTTTATCAATGAGAACATCATGAATTTACCATCTACTTTATTACCAATCTGGATATTGCCAATTCTTTGTCAATTCATATTGTCAATTAACTGACACACAAATATGGCTGGGAAACTGGCAAAATTCCACTGTCTTAAATCTATTGGAGATAAGAAATAGCCAATGTTGAATTTCGACTACAACCGAATGAATTGGATTAAAGGGCTCCAGAGCCATGAGGGCACTGTGAGAGTCAACTACAACAATAAAGGAAAATTGACAGCAAGAAAGCAGTTGACAAAGAGCATACAAAATAGCACAAAGTTCTGCCGTGGAGATGCTAGTCTGGATGCAGGCAACACATAGGTGTGGTCAGGAAAAACAACAGAGTAGCCAACACCATCTGCAGACTTTGACCCCATCTGTGAAGACGGAAATGGAGCTGAAGTGTGAAGAAAAGTGTGTAAGGAAAAGTACGACATAAGCGAGAGTGAGGAGGGTGTTGTAGGGACTGTGCAATGTAGCAAAGACAGTAGCAATCATGGCGATCCTGAAGATACAGTATGCCTGTTTCAACATACCGGCTTAGGGTAGGAGTCAAACGCAAGGCACCAGAGCTGAGGCATAACCCATTATGGTGCATAGCATCAAGACAGCAAAGAATAGAAGGAGAGGCAGACGAGTAAGCAAGACGACCATACTTGAGTTTAGACAGCACGAAGGTGGAGCGTGCTCGTATCAGCTCCCCAGGAAGTGTAACTTACCTTAAGTAAGTTAAGGACCTTAGAGCATCCAACTCAGAGGTAGAGATATGGGGAGACCAAAACAAACGAGTTTCAAAGATTAACTCCATAAGTTTAGCAAAATCTTTGCACAAAAGGGGATTACCATAATCGACAAAGGGGGATGAAGAACGACCTACTCCGAGTAAAAGTCATCGCAAAAGTTTTAGTTGTAGAGAACTTGATGCCATGATGGTGTCCCAGGATGGAACGGCATCAATCGCAAGTTGAAGTCGCTGTTGAAGAAAGGCAAGTCATCACCTTGACCGCAATGGGTAAGATTGTCAACATAGAGAGCTGATGAGATTCCAGAGGAAAGGGAGTAAAGAAGATCACTGAGGGCAACCAGGAAAATTAGTAAGTGCTCAGAACACTACTGTGAGGTACACCTTCATATTGCCGTAAAGAGGCAGAATGGTACAAACATCACTAAAGGAACGATTAGAGTGGAAGCTTCGTAGGAAGAGGAGGAGATACCACGAATGTAGTGGGACAAAATACGTATCTCCAGGTGGTGTCATATGCCTTTCCAGGTCAAGAAAAGGACAGCAACAACAGAGGTCTTTGCAGCAAAAANTCTGTGTGCTTGCAAATAACGCACTCGCGTGCACCCTTGGCTTTAGTACTTGTAGGTGGTATGTAGCCAAGCTTGTAAAGCATAAGGTAGTATTGAAACGATTATAGGAAAAGCTCAATTTGTAAGGTAGTCTTGAAAAGATCGCTTTGTAAGGTCCCACACAGGAAGAGATTCAGCTAGCCTCAAAGAGTGTCCATCAGTCAGGAAGAGATTCAGCTAGCCTCAAAGAGTGTCCATCAGTCAGAAAGAGATTCAGCTAGCATCAAAGAGTGTCCATCAGCCAGGAAGAGATTCAGCTAGCCTCAAAGAGTGTCCATCAGTCAGGAAGAGATTCAGGTATTCTTGAAAATATCTATGGACAATACCACCATGGAAGCCGGTTCTACTATTTGCTAAACCAGCAAATAGTAGAACCAACTAGGAAGGAGAACACGCTGGACCTCATTTTCACTAATAATGATGAGTGATCGGGAACATAACGATTACAAATACCTGTTACTCAGATCACAACTTAATTGAAGTTCTGACAACCATGGGGAATGGACCTTCAAACCAGTCCAGATTCCCGGTGGAGGAGACTTCAGCAAATTCACTTCAATAATAAACAGATAAACTGGGAGCAAATAAACCAGGACTTCACAGAAATAAACTGGGAAGAACAGCTCGAAAATGCAAACCTGAACCAGTGCCTGGAAAAATAAGCTCAGTAGCACTAGAATATGTTCAAACCGCATACCTCTAAGAAAAAAGAGAAAGAGATGCAGATTGGAACGAGAACGTCGTTCCCTTTATAGACGAAGAAAACGAATCGCGGAACAACTTGAGAGTCGCACCCTATCTCAGGAACGGCGAAGAAGGTTAGGGAGAGAAATAGAAACAATTGAACTCAAGCTACAAGAATCATACAAAACCCAGGAGAGGCAAAGAGAGCAAAAGGCCATCAGTGAAATAGAGAGAAATCCGAAATATTTTTTCTCCCATGCAAAATCAAGATCAAAAACCACATCTAGTATCGGGCTCCTGCGAAAGGGAGATGGAACTTTCACCGATGACAACAAAGAAATGAGCGAGTTACTGAGGAAGCAGCATGACTCTGTTTTCAGCGAGCCATTGAATGCACTAAAGATTGATAACCCAAATGAATTTTTCATGGATATGATACCAACATCAAATCATATATCAGATGTCGCCCTTTCCCCACTAGATTTTCAAGAAGCCATAAACAGTATGCCTATGCACTCTGCACCAGGCCCGGATTCTTGGAACTCTATATTCATCAAGAACTGCAAAAAACCATTATCGCAGGCCCTTCACATTCTGTGGAGACAAAGCCTAGATACTGGCGTTATCCCTGACATACAAAAAACAGCAGAGATAACACCACTCCATAAAGGAGGAAATAAGGCAGAGGCAAAAAATTACAGACCGATAGCACTAACATCGCACATCATAAAAATTTTTGAGAGAGTGCTAAGAACTAAGATCACAAAATACATGGAATCACAGCATCTCCATAACCCCGGACAATATGGTTTCAGAACAGGGCGCTCTTGCCTGTCGCAGTTGCTGGACCACTATGATATGGCATT
The DNA here is from genome assembly GCA_020271785.1 of Procambarus virginalis. Taxonomy (NCBI): domain Eukaryota; kingdom Metazoa; phylum Arthropoda; class Malacostraca; order Decapoda; family Cambaridae; genus Procambarus; species Procambarus virginalis. The sequence continues at coordinate 19,617 of WNGS01074443.1, read as the reverse complement.
AGATGCTATGGAAGACAAACAAGACGCTGATGTAATTTACACAGATTTCGCAAAAGTTTTCGATAAATGTGACCATGGAGTTATTGCACATAAAATGCGTTCAAAAGGAATTACCGGGAAAATAATAATTACCGGCAGATGGATCTACAATTTCCTGACTAACAGAACCCAATGTGTAATAGTCAACAAAGTAAAATCCAGCCCATCAACCGTGAAGAGCTCAGTCCCCAGGGTACTGTGCTTGCTCCAGTACTTTTTCTCATCCTCATATCGGACATAGACCAGAACACAACCTATAGCACTGTATCATCCTTTGCAGATGACACTAGGATCTTCATGAGAGTAGGCAACATAGAGGACACGGCAAACCTCCAGTCAGATGTAGATCAGGTCTTTCTATGGGCTACAGAAAATAATATGGTGTTTAACGAGGATAAGTTCCAGCTCATGCGCTACGGAAAAATTGAAAATATAAAAACAGAAACCACGTACAAAACTCAGGCAAATCATAAAGATCATAGAACGAAAAGGCAATGTAAAGGATCTGGGTGTACTCATGTCGGAAGACCTTACCTTTAAAGAACACAATAAAGTAGCCGTCACAACTGCAAGAAAAATGACAGGTTGGATAACAAGAACTTTTCACGCTAGAGATGCTATACCGATGATGACACTTTTCAAAACGCTTGTGCTCTCTAGAGTGGAGTACTGCTGCACAATGACAGCCCCTTTCAAAGCTGGAGAAATTGCTGACCTGGAGAGTGTGCAGAGATCCACGCCACACAAGGAGCTAGACTATCCCACCACCACCCGAGTTCCCGCCACACAAGGAGCTAGACTATCCCACCACCACCCGAGTCCCCGCCACACAAGGAGCTAGACTATCCCACCACCACCCGAGTCCCCGCCACACAAGGAGCTAGACTATCCCACCACCACCCGAGTCCCCGCCACACAAGGAGCTAGGCTATCCCACCACCCCCCGAGTCCCGCCACACAAGGAGCTAGACTATCCCACCACCACCTTCACCTGCAACAATTTCCTCGACGCAACACGTCGTCAGTGGAGTGTGGCAACCGATTTCACATCTCTTATTTTACAGCTAAGCTGTTAATGTTTGTCTGTAGATAAATAACCCTACAGTATATTAATGATCTACTGAGATCACTTCTACTAACCCATTGATTCATCATAAACTATTTATATTACTGTAGTATATTGAGTACATTTACTTTTAAATATTATTATATAACCAATTTAATCCATATTCAATTACTTCAGTGAAGAACCAGCACTGAAATCATGCTTGGGATATGTTAGTCATTTCGCATGTAACCCCCCATTTTGAGTGAGTTAATTTGACTCATAATACTGTCCCTTTAATCCAATGTATTATTAATTAAGAACATCCATAAGACACTAGTTCATAGAATTAATATTAAACCACTTGCTCCGCCTAGTTCTCTATTTTTTCACAAAAGTGGTGGTCCTTCATAGCTATCGAAAATATTATTAATTTAAATGATTTACATGAGTCAAGTTTTCCCACACCCCAGCAAGTACAACTAGGTAAGTACAACTAGGTGAGTACTGGCCCATCACTGGTCCATCATCCCTGGCCCATCACTGGTCCGTCATCCCTGGTCCATCACTGGTCAATCACAGGTCCATCACTGGTCCATCATCCCTGGTCCATCACTGGTCAATCACAGGTCCGCGGCCATCACTGGTCCATCATCCCTGGTCAATCACTGGTTCGTTACTGGTCCGTCATTACTGCTCCATCAATGGTCCATCTTTGGTCTGTCATCACTGGTCCATCACTGGTCCATTGCTGGTGTTGGTTCGCAACCACTGGGAAGGGGTCAGGATATGGATTAGGGATGGGACGGGGGGAAGGAATGGTGCCCAACCACGGGGAAGGGGTCAGGATAAGAACTAGGGATGGGATGGAGGGAAAGGAATGGTATCCACCTCTTGTGGACGTTCGGGGATTGAACGCCAACCTGCATGAAGCCAAACCATCGCTCTACCGTCCACCCCAAGTGGCTGGGTAGAGAGAGAGAGACAGACAGACAGACAGAGACAGGCAGAGGCCGACAGAATTAAAGATAGACAGATATTAAAATTAGAAATCAGTTTTTTACTGTCACTCAGCTGTCAGCTGGAATTCCTGACCATGACGTGGTGAGACTTACTTTCCAAGGTCTCCGGGAAGGCCTAGAATGGTATAGTTTACCATCTAAACAGTTCTCCGATCTCCGTTCTCTATAATTTAGAGAACGGAGGCTTCACTAATAGGGTAGACTGGCACGAAAGAGAATCAATATTTTTTTATTATTTATTTTATTTATTTATTCATATACAAGAAGGTACATTGGGAATGTGAGAATATATAATATGGTAATTACAATCTTGTAAAGCCACTAGTACGCGCAGCGTTTCGGGCAGGTCCTTAATCTAAGAAAATTTTTAGTAGGTAAATACTAGCAAAAATTATAAAAAGAAATGATAACAGTTACATGGCAAGAAAGAAAAAAAGAAAAAAAAAAAGATGAGAGAAAATTGTAGGTACAGTATAATAAAGCACTTAGGTAGCTAAGATTGATTGCAATGAAAGCTTGAATGGTAGTTGACAAAATTTGGTAGGCACAATACAGCAAATGGCTAGCACATAAAGGAAGACAGCAATGAACACAATGATAAGGTTGTTTGGGTTAAATACATAAGAATTAGGAGATTGGGTAACACTAGATACAGAGCAAAAAATAAAGCTCAGTGTAGGAAACTAAGAAGATGAAATTAAGTACTTTTTGGTTTTGTTTTTAAATAAGGCAAAAGTTTTACAGTTTTTCAATTCACTAGGGAGTGAGTTCCATAGACTAGGTCCCTTAATTTGCATAGAGTGTTTACACAGATTAAGTTTGACCCTGGGGATATCAAAGAGATATTTATTTCTGGTGTGGTGATAATGGGTCCTATTACATCTGTCCAGAGAGAGTTTCAGAGCATGGTTTGCATTTAAGAACAGGGTTTTGTAGATGTAGTTGACACAAGAGAATGTGTGGAGGGAGTTAATATTTAGCAAGTTTAGGGATTTAAACAAGGGAGCTGAGTGTTGTCTGAAAGCAGAGTTAGTTATTATTCTGATAGCAGATTTTTGCTGGGTGATGATGGGCTTAAGGTGGTTTGCAGTGGTAGACCCCCATGCACAGATACCATAATTAAGATAGGGGTAGATTAGAGCATAATAGAGAGAGAGGAGAGCAGAGTTAGGAACATAATATCTGATTTTGGAGAGTATACCAACTGTCTTAGAGACTTTCTTAGTTATGTGTTGAATGTGGGTGCTGAAGTTGAGTCTCTTGTCTAGGAATAGGCCAAGAAACTTGCCATCATTTTTATTACTGATGTTAATGTTGTCTATCTGTAGCTGAATTGCATTTGATGATTTGCTTCCAAATAAGATGTAGTAAGTCTTTTCGATGTTTAATGTTAGTTTGTTAGTTGACATCCATAAGTGGACTTTTTTTAATTCATTATTCACAACATTATTTAGTGTATGTGGGTTGAGGTCTGAATAGATAAGAGTAGTATCGTCAGCAAACAATATAGGTTTGAGAATATTAGAGACATTAGGCAGATCGTTTATATATATAAGAAATAGAAGAGGTCCTAAGATACTGCCCTGTGGCACTCCAACGGTAATTGGTAGAGTGGAAGAAGTTGTTTCATTGATAGTTACATATTGGTGTCTGTCACTAAGATAGGATCGGATGTAGTCAAGGGCAAGGCCTCGGATTCCATAATGCTGGAGTTTAAGTAAGAGGTAGTTGTGATTAACAGTATCAAAGGCTTTTCTTAGGTCAATGAAGAGTCCAATCGGAAACTCATTTTTGTCAAGTGCTGAGTAGATTACGTCAAGGAGACTAATGATTGCATCGTTGGTGCTCTTTTGGGACCTGAAGCCAAACTGGCAGGGGCTGAGTATGTCGAATTTTACGAGGTAGGAATAGAGCTGTTTGTAAATAATTTTTTCAAATATTTTTGATAGAATGGGTAGATTTGATATTGGTCTATAATTGTTTATGTCCGCCGGATTGCCTCCTTTATGGACTGGCGTTACTCTTGCTTTTTTGAGGATATCAGGGAAGGTGTGACACTCTATAGATTTGTTGAACAGTAGGGCTATGGGTGGGGCAAGGGCATGGGAGGCTCTCTTGTATACAATGGACGGAATTTCACTGGTGTTCCCTGCCTTTGTTTTTAGAGAGTGTATGATGGACACAACATCTTCCGGGCTGATTGGTGAAAGGAGAAGAGAGTTTGGATAGCTGCCTGAGAGATATGTGTTAATATGTGTCTGAGTCTGTGGGATTTTACTGGCAAGATTAGCACCAACCGATGAAAAGAAACTATTAAATTCATTTGCCATTTCTAAATCAGTTGACGGTATATCCCCATCCTTGTAGAGTTTTATTTGGTTATGTGAGTGTTGTTTAGTTCCTAGGATACTAGAGATGGTTTTCCAAGTGCTTTTCATGTTGCCTTTTGCTTCATTGAATCTATTCACATAATATGCAAGTTTTGCCTTTCTTATGATACTGGTAAGCATTGATGAGTACCTTTTAGCTACTTCCTTTGAAACTAGGCCAATCCTAAGTTTCTTTTCATATTCATGTTTCTTGTTGATTGAATTGAGAATGCCGCTTGTGAGCCATGGATTGTTTAATCTTTTGTCAGTTACTTGCTTGGTAAGAAGGGGACAATGAAGGTTGTAGAGGCTTAGAGTTTTGGAGAGGAAGAGGTTAGCTAATGAATTTATATCCTGGGTATTATTGAATTCAGAATCCCAGTTAATATTGTGAAATGCATCTGTAAGATTGCCCAAAGCTGATTCACTGTGTAGCCTAAATGAAAGTTTCTTGCTTTTTGGTGGTGTTATGTCCATGTTCGCTATGAGAAAGGTAGGATAGTGGTCAGTTGTTCTGTCGTAGATTATACCAGATACAAGGGGAGCTGTTATGTTTGTCCATATGTGGTCCAAGGTAGTGGCTGATGTTTGAGTGACTCGGGTAGGTTTGGTGATTGTGGGGATTAGCATACAGGAGTTCATGCTGTTAAGGAAATAGTCAACTTGAGAGCAATTTTGTTGACCCAGGTCAATATTAAAGTCTCCTCCCAGAATGATGTGGTTTTTGTTGAGATTGTTGTTTATAATAAGATTACTTAGGTTGTCTGAGAAAGAAGCTATGTTAGTATTGGGAAATCTATAGATGGCTCCAATAGTCAATGAGGATTTAAGGGATTTAATTGTAAACTGAGCAAAAGTATATTCACAGTAGTCATCTCTGTCACTAATAATACTGTTGCAGATAAATGTATCTCGGTAATATATAGCTGTGCCACCACCTTTTTTATTTGGCCTACAGTTATGAATGGCTTTATAACCAGCTAAGTTGTAGAGTTGGGTATAGTCTTTATTTAGCCAAGTTTCTGTTAGAATAATGAACGATAAGTTAGTACCTAGTGCTGTGAGTAATGCATTTAAATCGTCAAAATGTTTACCAAGTGATCTAACATTTTGGTTGTAAACTGATAAACAGGTGTTATTTTGGAGTTTGTTTTTAGCCTGGTGTGCTGTGAAATACTTGCAATAATGATGATCAATGTGCTGGTTGGTGTAGATATGAGACAGAAGATTTTGATCAGGATCAATATCAGTGTGCATAGAGATGCAGAGGGATCACGATACAAGATACATGATATAGCAAAACACAAGAATAAAAGCAAATACAATAAAATAGTAACAATTTAGAAGTAAAATAGAGATCCAATAGATAGCCAGGAAGGACACAGAAGTTAGATAAAATAAAAAAAAAAAAAATCAGTAGAGACTGACAATATAAATGTAAAATAAAAAATAATAAGAAAAATAATAATCATAAAGTAAAATGAACTTGAGGATAATTAGCTTAGTAATGGTTAATTAAAATCCTATAGTTGGTATGAACCTAAGAAAACAAAGTGAGCTCAAATAGATAATTCCGAAAAAAAAAAAAAAAAAAGATATATATTACTCAGATATATGTATATCTGAGTAAATCTTGAATTTTACTCTAATATAAATCTAAGTGTAAAAATAAACAGGGTGAGAGTATATTAATGTGGAAGATTTTACTATGATACTGTGGTAGATGATATAAACAATTATACTATTACTTAATTCCAATAAATGATTACAAGAAACAAATACCAAGTTACTTTAAATATAACAGGGTAATAAGATCCCTAGGTTTAGTGACAAGGGGATTAACTAAGAACAAATAATTAAGAGTAAAAAAACAGGCATAGATGACAAACAAAAATAAAAATAAAATAAAAATAAAAAACCTTTGGAAAGGAAAGGCAGAGCTTAAGTACACTTTGGTTGTATGTGAGACTACAAATTATGATCTGGTTATTCAGCTGATATCCCACAGTCAGCCAGGAAGGAAGTGAGGTGAGCCTCAGTGGTTATGACATAAGTTTTTCCAGAGTCAGTCTTCCTAGCTATTATTTTACCATCGCGCACAAAACAATGTTTAATAGCAGGGGATTTTTTGCAGATTCCACGTAGTTTATATAAGAGATTTTGTCTGAATCTGGTTAGACATTCGTTCACATAAACATTGGATTTCCCACCGACTGCAGCAGTGATAAGGTCAGACTTGCGGGAGCAGCTATCTAACTTCACACGTATCTTCCTGTTATTTGTGCCAGATGATTTCGTACCCACTCTATAAGCTGACTTGATGTCACTTGCTTCGATTGAATAATTCAGCTTAGTACGCAATTCCTGGATCACGATGGCAGTACAGTTTTCCCTGTCAGTTTCATGGGGAAAATCAAGTGATGAGATGATAACAGAATCAAGGAGCTTAAGTTGATCTGATTCGTCTTGGTTGTAGTGTGTTGCTGTTGTAGGGAGTTAAAATGGTTCTCTAACTTTTGTAACATCTCTTCTTGCTTCTTTGAGGTTTCTGCTGATTTAGAGTTAGTAACCGAGATCTGCAGAGCTTAATTCCTGTTCTATAATGTGTCTCAACCTTGGCCCGAGAGACAACGGATATCCGGTTTACCAGTCAGCTTTCCGCTGCCTCGTTGGAGGGGGGTGGGGGAGATATTAACCCTGGTGATACTATCATATTAGTAATGATAGATATGAGGCGCGTGTGCGTATGTGTACGTCCTTTAATTACCCAAATCGTCCCCTTACCCAATCTCAAAGTACTTAATCCAAACAACTTTATCATTGTGTTAAATGCTGTCTTCTTTTATGTGCTAGCCATTTGCTGTATTGTGCCTGCTAAGTTTTGTTAAACTACCATTCCAGCTGTCATTGCAATCATCTGAGCTACCTATGTGCTTTAATATACCTACAATTTTTCTCTCATCTTTTATTTTTCATGCTATGTAACTGTTATCATTTTTATAAATTTTGCAAGTATTTACCTACTTATAAGTTTCTTAGATCCCATGAGCACCACACCAGAAACAAATACCTATTTGATATTCCAAGAGTGCGAAATTAAACTAGAAATTTAATTAAACTAGAAATGCTCTACAAATCAAGGGACCCAGAATGTGGAATGACCTTCCAAACTATGTTAAAGACTGTACCTCTCTCAGCCAGTTTAAGATAAAAACTAAGCACTGCCTAATTAACTCCTGTAACCTACCTCACCCCTAAATGTCAACCCATGTCTACTATTTTAAACAATGCTGTTTGTTGACCAAATTGTATATTTGCTATTTTTCTGCCATGTTCCCCTCTTTTTTATTTTGTTTATTTTCTCAACACAATTTATACTTTAATCTCAATTAGAATTAAGTTTAGTCTTTAGTGTTTTTCCTGCCCGAAACGCTTTGCGTAATAGTGGCTTTAGGCATTGTATGTACTAGCTCTATTTATAAATCCATCAACTTTTGTATTTCACCTTGTATGTATGTGCTTTACCTGAATAAATATTTGTATTTGTATTTGTATTTTTAACTACTCTGACACTGAAAAGGTTCTTTCTAACGTCCCTGTGGCTCATTTGGGTACTCAGTTTCCACCTGTGTCCCCTTGTTCGCGTACCACCCGTGTTAAACAGTTTATCTTTATCAACCCTGTCAATTCCTCATACTGAGAATTTTATAGGTAGTGATCAAGCTCCCTTACTCTTCTGTCTTCCAGTGTTGTGAGATGTACTTCCCGCAGCCTTTCCTCGCAACTCATGCCTCTTAGTTCTGGGACTAATCTAGTGGCATACCTCTGAACTTTTTCAAGCTTCGCCTTGTGCTTGACAAGGTCAAGACACATGGTGGTGATGTACCATGGGAGAGTGTGCCTGTAAGACACATGGTGGTGATGTACCATGGGAGAGTGTGCCTGTAAGACACATGGTGGTGATGTACCATGGGAGAGTGTGCCTGTAAGACACATGGTGGTGATGTACCATGGGAGAGTGTGCCTGTAAGACACATAGTGGTGATGTACCATGGGAGAGTGTGCCTGTAAGACACATAGTGGTGATGTACCATGGGAGAGTGTGGCCTGTAAGACACATAGACATTCACCTAAAACGCTATGTGTGCTATTGGCTGTACAAGAATGTAAGAACCCTAGTATACAAAAATAATAAATAAAATAAAATAATATATCATAATATATTGATGTATTATATCACAATTATGTAAAATATCATAATTCCTATTGTTTAGCTTTCTAAGTTTTCTCAAGCATTACAGTGGTTACTGTGTGCAGGTGTTTAACATTAGGGCCATTACAGGGGTTACTGTGTGCAGGTGTTTAACATTAGGGCCATTACAGGGGTTACAGTGTGCATGTGTTTAACATTAGGGGCCATTACAGGGGTTACAGTGTGCAGGTGTTTAACATTAGGGCCATTACAGGGGTTACAGTGTGCATGTGTTTAACATTAGGGTCATTACAGGTGTTACAGTGTGCATGTGTTTAACATTAGGGGTCATTACAGGTGTTACAGTGTGCATGTGTTTAACATTAGGGGTCATTACAGGTGTTACAGTGTGCAGGTGTTTAACATTAGGGTCATTACAGGTGTTACAGTGTGCAGGTGTTTAACATTAGGGGTCATTACAGGTGTTACAGTGTGCATGTTTAACATTAGGGGTCATTACAGGTGTTACAGTGTGCAGGTGTTTAACATTAGGGGTCATTACAGGTGTTACAGTGTGCAGGTGTTTAACATTAGGGGCATTACAGGGGTTACAGTGTGCATGTGTTTAACATTAGGGCCATTACAGGTGTTACAGTGTGCAGGTGTTAACATTAGGGCCATTACAGGGGTTACAGTGTGCAGGTGTTTAACATTAGGGCATTACAGGGGTTACAGTGTGTATGTGTTTAACATTAGGGGCCATTACAGGGGTTACTGTGTGCAGGTGTTTAACATTAGGGGCATTACAGGGGTTACTGTGTGCATGTGTTTAACATTAGGGGCCATTAAAGTGTTACAGTGTGCAGGTGTTAAACATTAGGGCCATTACAGGGGTTACAGAATGCAGGTGTTAACATTAGGGCCATTACAGGTGTTACTGTGTGCAGGTGTTTAACATTAGGGCCATTACAGGGGTTACTGTGTGCAGGTGTTTAACATTAGGGCCATTACATGGGGTTACTGTGTGCATGTGTTTAACATTAGGGCCATTACAGGGTTACAGTATGCAGTGTTTAAAACATTAGGCCATTACAGGGGTTCAGTGTGCAGGTGTTTAACATTAGGGCCATTACAGGTGTTACTGTGTGCAGGTGTTTAACATTAGGGGGGGGGCAGGGTCCATGCAGGTTTCATATACAGCTGTAATTAGGTCAGTTTCAGTCTCATCTGTCCTGCACCTCGCAGTGTTCTACAATGTTAAAGATTTTTCTTTTAAACCATTTCCTATATTATTGGGCCCAGAGACATCATCTATAACTTTTGTTACTCTCTGCATGAACCTTTGTTTCTAATTTCACCCCAAAATTATAAAAACTTTTTCCTTGAAAGATTATCGCAACTTTTGATCTCACAATATATTTTTTTTCTCTTTCTTAATCCTCTTTCTTGATGATATTGAGCCCTGGTGCCACACCTGAGCTGGGGCCACCAACATCTCTGGGGCACCCTGCATCTTTATGTAGGTCATATCAAAGGTAGATCTATTTTGAATTTCCCTAACATGATTATCCAACCTGGCATACTACTTCTTTATTGGTTAAAGATAAATACTCTCTTCCCCTGCCCTATCTTGCACTGAAACGACTGATGTGAAAAAGTCCTTGAGATTGTTCTGATGCAAATTGCACGAATAATATTGCAAGCAAGCAATTGCATCACTTGTGATTTGAGTATTCGTTAAGCAGGCATTTAAACTTATTCAGGTCAGCAAGAGTGGCCTTCTCTGTTTAAAGTGTTCTAGGGAGGTTTATGTTTTCATTGGCAGCAGCAACTTGTGAGTGAGGTATATTGGAGGTGGCCATGGCAGGATGATACCAGGACAGGTTGTCATCACTGACAGCCTTATACTTAAGGTGTGACCAGTTATATCATCAATATGAAAATGATCAATATGAGACCTTCCATTCCTATCTCATGACATAAAGCTATAGTTAATAGTAAAAAATCATTAATAGCAGGATTATGTAAATTTTCAGCATCCATGAATTCATTAAACAAATTTAAGTATACATCTTAACGGGTAAAATCAGTGTTAAAATCACCTACCACCCATGAGTTCAGCATTATGATACAAATTAGTGAATTTATATATTTCTGATCATATATTTCCATACTCATCTGGACAGTTGATATTGCTGTGGAAACCAGCATATACACAGACACATAATCAAATACTGCTGAGCACCTTTCAGGCCCCTGAGCAAGGGGCCTGACATCTGAGTGAACAGCGCATCGGATTCGAGAGCCCAGGTATTAGTAACTAAAGGAGAACATCACAAGAAAAGAATGGTTGTAGATTATTCACAACAATCAAATCGATTCACGGGACTGGATGCCTACCCCTTACCACACATAGATGAGATTGTGAATAATGTTGCTAGATTTAAAGTATACAGCACTCTGGACTTGAGAAGTGCTTACCATCAAGTGGGTTTAACAGAGGAAAGAAAAACCCTATACAGCCTTTGAAGCTTGTGGGAAGCTTTATGAATTTAATCGTATCCCTTTTGGGGTCACTAATGGAGTGGCTAGTTTTCAAAGGGTAATTGATGGCATCCTGAGAAAGAAGGAGTGGAGGTACCTTCGCTTACGTTGATGATGTCTGTGTGTGTGGAGAGTCTGAGGAAGACCATGATAAAAATCTGAAACATTTTATGGACGTTGCGAGAAGATATACCTGACCCTGAATCTTGAAAAGTGTAGTTTTCGACTCAGGTCTATAAAGCTGTTGGGATATCTTATACAAGAAGGAGAAATTAGACCTGACCCGGAACGCCTCGAGCCACTGTTAAAACTTCCACTACCAAGTAACACAGGTTCTTTACGCAGAACAATGGAATGCTTGCACATTACTCTCGTTGGGTGCTGAGTTTTTCTGAGAAGATCCGTCCTCTCTCTCATGCCAATGATTTTCCCTTATCTGCTGCTGCTGCGAAAGCTTTTGAAGGATTGAAACAAGACATTGCTGAGGCAGTGGTTCGAGCAATCGACCCAACAACTCCTTTCACTGTGGAAACCGATGCTTCAGATCATGCTATTGCCGCTACCCTAACCCAGAATGAACAACCAGTAGCTTTCTTCTCCCGAACACTTTCAAATAGTGAACAAAGGCACTCATCAGTGGAGAAGGAAGCGTATGCCATTGTGGAAGCCCTAAGGAAGTGGCGACACTATCTTATTGGTCGCCATTTTCGGCTTGTGACTGACCAGCGCAGTGTCGCTTTTATGTTTAACTCTAAATCAGCTGGTAAGATTAAAAATGATAAAATTGCTAGATGGCGAGTCGAACTCTCCTGTTACCACTATGACATTGTATATCGCCCAGGTAAAAAGAACATACCAGCTGATGCATTCTCACGTGTATGTGGTGCCACCAGTATGGATGAATTAAAGGAATTGCATGACAATCTGTGTCACCCTGGAGTGTCTCGTATGGCTCATTTTGTCCGATGTCGAAATCTGCCTTATTCTGTGGAGGAAGTGAAGAAGATGACTAATTCTTGCTCTGCATGCTCTGAACTTAAACCTCGGTTTGCAAGTTTGACTCTGGGCATTTGATTAAAGCTACTCAGCCATTTGAAAGACTCAACATAGATTTTAAAGGACCACTTCCATCACATTCAAGAATAAATATATCCTTACTGTTGTAGATGAATTCTCTAGATTCCCTTTTGCATTCCCTTGTTCAGATATGACTACTGGTACAGTAATTCAGTGCCTGGTGCAGTTGTTGCAATCTTTGGTATGCCTGCATATATACACTCTGATAGAGGAACTTCGTTTATGTCGGAGGAGTTGAAAGATTTTCTACTAAAAAAAGGGTAGCAACTAGCCGTACGACTCCTTACAACCCTAGAGGAAATGGCCAGGCTGAGAGTACAATGGGATTATTTGGAAGACAGTGCTGCTAGCTCTTAGGACGAGAGGCTTAGATGTATCCCAGTGGAAGTAGTTCTTCCTGATGCACTCCACTCTATTCGATCACTGTTGTGTACCTCTACAAATTGTACACCACATGAACGATTCTTCCAGCATACAAGAAGGTCTACTTCAGGGCGAACACTACCTACGTGGCTTGCTTGCAGAGGCCCTGTCCTCCTAAAACGTCAGGTGCGTCAAAGCAAAAATGATCCTCTAGTTGATGAGGTTGAGGTCGTAGATGTGAATCCGGAATATGCCCATGTCAAGTTCCCGGATGGCAGGATTACTACTGTATCTCATAAGACACCTCGCACCCATGGCCACAGAGGGCTGCGAGAGAGTTTGGACCCCAATCTCAACATTCAACAGCAACACCCAGCGATTGTGAAAGATGGGGTAAACCCCAACCCGCCTCATCCTGAACGGCCTCATCCTGAACTACTCATCCTGAACTACTCATCCTGGACTACTTCGTTCCGAACCACCTAACTTTGAAACACCTAATTGGAAACCTTTCTCTGATGTAACACTCCCTCGAGAAGGTGGTATGCAGAAACCGACTGGAACACTAGAGGCATCAACTTTGCAGGAGTCCCTTCGACGATCTGGAAGGACGCGAAGTACTCCTACTCATCTTCGGGACTATGTTACTTAAAGCTAGAGGGGGTGAATGTAGTAAAAGTGTTATTGTATTATTGTACCCGGATGGATGCTCGCTTGACTGTTTTGTTGTTGTCAGCCAGCTGTGTCGTGCCTGTGTACAGGTTAGTTTATGTTCACTCCTAGTTAATTTCTATTTGTTCTAGTGTTAGTCATGTGTACTTTTATTATATTATATATCTTAAGCACTGTTAGTCTTTATAAGTTTTGTATAATATATGGCTTGTGTATTGCAGGATGTAACTGTACTGTAATTATTTGTTCAATAAAGCCCACACGTCTGGCAATGCTTCTCCTTTACCTCAGGAGTACATTAAAGCACATTGAAAGCTTTGATTATAGATTGAAGCTTGATTGATAATATGACAAAGATTATTAGGCATATTAAGTTAGAGAAATTTAGTTAGTTTAGTTTAATTTAGAGATTTAGTTAGAGAAATTGCAAAGTCGTTCCAACATATGAATAGAGTGAATGACCAGTGATGTGGGTCAGCTGTGTGTGGAGACAAGGGATTTGGTCAAGGGATTTACAGAGGTCATAATCCTAGAGGTATGATATAACTCCAGGCAGGCAGTTGACCGCTGACAGGTTGACCGCGTCAGGTCAAGAATCTTGGTCAGGGCAAGCAGTGTACACGTGTATTGTGTATGATATATATATATTATATATATATATTTATATATATATATATATATATATATATAATATATATATATATATATATATATATATTTATGATCGATGTTCCCTTCGGAAATCTTAATTTTAAGATAAATAGAAAAACCAAGGATATACTGAACATCTTGTTTCAGATTCTTTGCTTTAAAATGCATAACGTTTTGAATACTTCTTGTATTCATCATCAGATCTAAAAGAAAAAATAGAAATCACAATCAAATACTGGTAAACAAAGAACTCATTCTGAATATAACTGCCTATCAAAGAAAGGAGAATTATTAAAAAACAAAACACTTAAGCGTACTTAAAGTGATCAATACAAATAAACTTATTAACTGTCACATAGATAAAAAGCTAATTCAAAAACATTAAATTACAACAGGAATTTTATGACTACTACAACAAACCATACTATTAAACTTACGTGAAGTGATTAACTGGAGTGAGACTTAGATAGCTACCACATAGCTACTAAACACTATAACAAATATTCATATCCTGAGTACAAATCTACAAAAAATGTATATAAAATACAAACAGAATAAGCGACAATATAAATACTACTCAAAATCGTATAAAAACTCAAATATTAAATAAAACTAAATAACAAAAAATGTATTATGTATCCTACATAAACGATTATAATAATTACAATGTCAAGATTTGAAATAAGTAAGAAAAGGCAAAAACATGGTAGACTAAAATAAAATTATAAATAAAAATTAAACTACCAGAATGAACTATAAAGCAAGCAAATTCAGGGCCTACTGTGCACTACACAGTGTACAATTGAACAGCCGAAAGGTTGCTATTTAACAAAGGCCGCAGCTCCTTTATATGTAAGGATTCCATTACTCTCAAATCTGATTGGCCATTTATACAAGTGTCCAAAATTTTAAAATCAGATGCCAGCAGAGAATGATTAAACTCATAGCAAAGGTTTCTAATCTCCGAAAATGCATGGTTTAACAATGGTAATCCAGTCCTAAAAGAAACTCCCGGTGCTCAAGTATCCTAATCTTAAAGTTCCGAATGGAACTCCCGATACTAGCATGCAAGAGGAGCCACACATCTATGGATCATCCAATAAAATCAGCAGACTTCTAGATGTTACTGCAGCTCGGCTTAGACTCGGTTACAAGTATCTCTGGGAATTCTCATTATCTGCCGATGTAGACCTGACCAAATGTAAACTGTGTCAACAAAATTATTCGCACACCCTCCGTCACTATGTGATGGAGTGCGAAAAGATACGTAATTTAGAGACAATTCTATAACCAATGTTCCAGCGATGTGTAAATATTTCATTCAAATGATCTGCTACCAGAATTTAAGCCAATATCCCCAGTTGCAAACTGATAGTAGGTAGTAACTGAGTGATTGTAACCTATTACCACCGCTGCCCACTGGATGGGAGGCGGTGTGCAGGACAAACATATAAAACTGTGACACTAGCTCTCTCATATGTCAGTTGCTTAATTTGAACCTGTACTTGAGGTCGATCTCGAACCCATTGTTAGTGTGACGACTTATATTGAATTTTGTAACTAGCTCATCAAGATTGTAACTTGCTTAGCTAAATGAATTGTGGGGTTCAGTCCCTGAGCCCATTATGTGCCTCTGTAACCCTTAATTTCCACTACCGCCCACAAGATGGGTATGGGGTGCATAATAAATGAACTAAACTAACAGCATTACAGCTGGAACAATTATACATATATACGATATTAGAGCACAGGGGAGTAGGGAATATCGTATATATGTATAATTGTTCCAGCTGTAATGCTGGATATATCGGGAGTTCCATTCGGAACTTTAAGATTAGGATACTTGAGCACCGGGGAGTTTCTTTTAGGACTGAATTACCATTGTCTAAACCAGCACTTTTCGGAGATTAGAAACCTTTGTATGAGTTTAATCATTCT
This sequence comes from Procambarus virginalis, assembly GCA_020271785.1. Lineage (NCBI taxonomy): Eukaryota > Metazoa > Arthropoda > Malacostraca > Decapoda > Cambaridae > Procambarus > Procambarus virginalis. The sequence continues at coordinate 3,705 of WNGS01074443.1, read as the reverse complement.
CTGCTGGCATCTGATTTTAAAATTTGGACACTTGTATAAATGGCCATTCAGATTTGAGAGTAATGGAATCCTAACATATAAAGGAGCTGCGGCCTTTGTTAAATAGCAACCTTTCGGCTGTTCAATTGTCATGTGTAGTGCACAGTAGGCCCTGTAATTGCTTTATAGTTCATTCTGGTAGTTTAATTTTTTTATAATTTTATTTTAGTCTACCATGTTTTTGCCTTTTCTTACTTATTCAAATCTTGACATTTACATTATTATAATCTTTTATTAGGATACATAATACATTTTTTGTTATTTAGTTTTATTTAGTATTTGAGTTTTTATACGATTTTGAGTAGTATTTTATTATTGTCGCTATTTCTGTTTGATTTTATATACATTTCTTGTAGATTTGTACTCAGGATATGAATATTTGTTATAGTGTTTAGTCTATATGTGGTAGCTATCAAGTTCACTCAGTTGATCACTTCACGTAAGTTTAATAGTATGGTTTATTGTAGTAGTCATAAAATTCCGTTGTAATTTAATGTTTTTGAATTAGCTTCTATCTATGTGAACGTTAATAAGGTTTTATTGTATTGACACTTTAAGTAAGCTTAAGTGTTTTGTTTTTTAATAATTCTCCTTTCTTTGATAGGCAGTTATATTCATTATGAGTTCTTTGTTTACCAGTTATTGATTGTGATTTCTATTTTTTCTTTTAGATCTGATGATGAATACAAGAAGTATTCAAAACGTTATGCATTTTTAAAGTAAGAATCTGAAACAGATGTTCAGTATATCCTTGGTTTTCCTATTTATCTTAAATATATATATATATATATATATATATATATATATATATATAATATATATATATATATAATATAATATATATATATATGTGACGGTAAAGTAGTGGAGTATGGTGGTCGGCAGTCTTCCACTGGCAGATGTTAAGGCCAGGCCACATAAAAACAAAAAGTAAAAAAAAGGAAAAAAAAGAATGACTGCGTGTTTGATAATCTGTGGTAAGGTAAGGGAAGAGACATAAAACACAATAATAAACAATGCACTTTAATAACACTAAGAAACAAATTGAAATAAAGGCAAAATCGTTGGTTTAATGGTGCAGAACAACAAGTGGAAAAATAACTGAACATAAAACTGAATTACGTTAAAGGGAGGAGAAGTGACAGAAATAACAGGCAAAATTAATATTATGTGCTGGGAATATATGCGCTAGCTATAAACCTCTATTTGATCACAACGAGGGTGAGTCAACTTAGGTGTTCATAGCATGAGCACTGGATATATTCTGGTGAGAGAATGGCTGGGCGGTCTTGACAATGACTAGCGAGGAATGTGATTGGCGTGGAGCTGGAGTGGTGTTTGGTCAGCGGCCAATGAGAACGCAGGGCTGCCCAGTAACAAGCCTAGTTTGTCTAGGGACTGTGCCGTCGGCGCGACAGGTGTCAGAAGTGGGGGGAAGGAGGGAGTTGCAGGTGCGTGTGGCTGTCCTGATATATACGTTAAGCCACTATAAAACGTATCTTGCATATTGTTTGAGAATGGGACGATGAAAAGATATAGCAGGCTCAATCTCTGGGAAGAGATTATCGTCACAACTCTCCCCCGAAGCCTGCGGTTCTGTAGAGGTCACGTTCACGGGAGGTAGAGAGTGGAGGTGGAGCAGGCTCTACCTCGTGATGCTGGAGAGGACGTCTAATATGATGTAGTCAGACTTCAGGTGTAGCAATCTCCAGGCTGAAATGATTTAGCTGGCAAGCCCATTATAGAAGTAGTCGATGGTTGAGTTGGGCTGTCTGTAGGAAATGAAGATGGTTTGTGGCCCATGTAGTTGGTGGTGGACTGAGTACTTTAAGTGTATAGGAGCAAAGTGTTGCCCGTTCCGGACGACGAGTAGCTCCTTGTTGCTCGTGGTGTCAGGTTATGGTAGTTGGACGTATAATCTCTTCGCCTTGTTGTACCAGGTCACCCACGTTGCCGGTACCACTGGCGTCGATATGGAGGAAGGGAGACTTGGTGATATCTGTGAGGCGAAGATGTATTAGAATATGATAGAGGAGCACAATTATTGTCTTGAAAATGATTGCAAAGTCAGTAAGGATTTCCAATTAGAAAGCGCTGTCTCAGTGTCAGTGTTTCGGAAGGGAGAAGCAGGGAATGGTCTCACTGTGGCTGTATGGACCTGTAAATGAGGTGAAATGGTTACACAGTGGGAGGAACCCCATGATAGGGCTCGAGTAGATTGATGTGGCACAGCTGGGTCTTCCGCCGCCTTATCGGGGGTCTCGAGACGAGTTGAAGTTGTTCCAGCACTCCTTAACATGGTAGGGTCCTGAGAACCTGTTCGTAAAGGAGAACCTGGGGATAGGGAAACAGGCAAGAACTAAGTCTCCCGGTTTAGAACTTCCTTACTTGGCATTGCTGGTCGTAACGAGTCTTCATCCATCCTCCTGGGCTTTCTGTAGGTTGTTGCTAGCAAAGGAATGGACCCTCTCTAGAATGTGTTAGAGGTTTTGAAGATACTGGGGTGCACATTCTGATGCTCATGAAGGTGGAATAACGTAGAGAATCCTTGGAGCCTTGAGAGGTGTACGGCACATATCGTCCGTAAGTCATCTCATAAGGAGATACTCCTAGTGACTCGTTGGGAAAGACTTCTGAAAAATACACATGATGAGATCAATTGCATCCCATGCTTTGAGGTCTCATTACAAACTTTTTTAAGAGTGCCTTGATGGTCTGATGACTACGCTCGAGAGAACCCTGTGAAGCAGGATGTAGGGGCTGGACAGTACCTGTTTGATGTTGAACTCTCTCCAGAGTCCGTTTAAAGAGATCACTGGTGAATTTGGTGCCACAGTCGCTCTGAATCTCCCTCGGAAATCCATACTGGGTGAAGATTTTCAGTAGATTCTTCACCACTGTAGCAGCCGTAATATTTTTCACTGGAACTGCTATCGGAAATCTGGTCGTAGGACACAAGGATGGTTAGAGATTAGGCGTTGCGGCAGTGGTCCGAGGCAAAGGACCAACACAGTCAATAATAAGTTTGTGGAACGGTTTCCTCAGGCACCTGGATGGTATCAGTGGTGCTCTGGGATTGGAAACGTTCGGTTTCCCGGCCAACTGACATACGTGGCACAGTTTGACATGCTTCTTGACGTCGTTTACCATACCTGGCCAGTAGTAAGTCTGGTCGAATTCCATGATAAGTCTTGTTGAACCCGTAGTGTGACAATGGTCCATGGGCCAGGTGTAGAATCGGGGGCCGCAGGCTGGTAGGATCACTAGTTGTTCAAACGGTCTGCCCAATCGTCCTCGTCCTGCAGTTTTACTGGTCTATACCTGCGATAGAGTAATTCGTTCTCCATAAAGAACCCAGGAACACTTGGTTTCGAATTGGGGGTTTCCCAGGCCTGAAGAATAATGGGTGGTCAAGGTAAGATCATCTCTCTGTAACCCTTAACGGAACTCCAAAGCGGTCAGATTAGGGGGTAGTTCGAAGGGTCCTGAGGGAAAGCGGTACCAGTAGAGTCAGCTGGCTGTGTCGTGCAGCTTGAGCACGGGTGTGGTCCCTCATAACAGGAGGAGGACCTTCATCACTCTCTTGAAACTTTGCTGGAACATGCTCAAAAATCGGGATATCCAACACAGAGATGCTTACCTCGGATATGTCCTTGACGATCAGGT
>WNGS01074438.1:6268-17267 GCA_020271785.1 Procambarus virginalis | reverse complement strand
TGATCTGAGCCTCAGAGCGACATGCATTAGTGCGGATAACGGCATCTCCTGCCTTATACGGAGGACTCTGAGTCGTGGGGTTTTATGCATGACTTACAGCTTCATGACGAAAGGAAGTAAGCTTAGCTTAGCTGCCAACACCCACACCTAGTGTCAGCAAGGCGGACAGCCCGCCTGCTTTCATAACTTGCACTGTATTTCCATTTCTAAGCTTTCCTTCACCTGTGTCTCTCCATCCTCCCCCCCCCCCTCCCACACTAAAAAAAAAAAAAAGCTGCAGATTAAAAGAAAAACATAGGTGGTGGGAAGATATGTTGGAACAGGCACCATACACTTTTCACCATCATCTGATGTATGGAAGACTTGTACCTCATGTATGTTAGTGAAGAAAAAGCCATTTTGAATTTTGTTTTTGGCTGATGAGATTGTGCTGATAAATGAGGCTGCAAGTTATTAATTTGTTCCATCGTACGACTACAATAATGCTTGAAGGTTTGTCTTTAAATCGTGCGTATCTGTAAAATTTGCTGTCTCACGATTATCGCACATCCAAGATTATTATCGCAGCACTTCGGAGCTCCTCAACTGTTCAATAAACGCAACAAAGCCAAGATAATTGAGGAAAGATGTACAGGTTTCGTAAGTGGACATTTATAAGTGCTTGATGAATCCTGGCGCTGGTGTAACATTTGAGCTAATGCTTCCCTTCAGCAGCAATAAGATCATCTCTGAGATACTCTCCCGAGTTTTAGTGATGACATCACGACAGGCGTCAACAGTCTTCACTCCCTACATCTACGTCTGGGTCGTGACCACTGAGCTCCTCTGACAACAGTGGGATCAGAACGGTAGAGGCTCGCGGTGTCGGGGTGCTGCTATCTTAGGCTGGATGCTGCATTGAAATTGAAATAAGTTTATTGAGGTAAAATACACACAAAGGGATGAGGTAGCTCAAGCTATTCTCAACCCGTTCAGTACATCGTGTTAATACATACATATACACACATCACAAAAAATAAAATATCACCAAACATTCTGAGATAAACATATACATTTCCTAATTGCTGCATGGTTATATTAAACGAAACAAGGAGTTAGCATAAATGGAATTAGGTGACGTCATGTGCTGTAGGATACTAAGTAGGTGATCATTTCAACTCAATGGTTAGCGGTTAGCAGATTCTTTTGGGGAAGGAAAATGAATCGTTGTTACCTATTTAAGTAACTATATCTACTTGAATTATTGATGATCCCACATGGGGATGATATTAATCACTAGGGGTAACACTCCACTCCAAAACACTAATGGTAACAACGCACTTGTATAAGCGTTATACAAGAACGGTAGCCTGGTTGATGACGCGCAGGGCTCGTAATTCTGTGGCGCGGGTTCGATTCCCGCACCAGGTAGAAACAAATGGGCAAAGTTTCTTTCACCCTGAATGCCCCTGTTACCTAGCAGTAAGTAGGTAACTGAGAGTTAGTCAGCTGTCACGGGCTGCTTCCTGGTGTGTGTGTGTGTGTGTGTGGTGTGGAAAAAAAAGTAGTTAGTAAACAGTTGATTGACAGTTGAGAGGCGGGCCGAAGGAGCAGAGCTCAACCCCCGCAAACACAACTAGGTGAATACGGTGAATACACAACACTGGAGTCAGCCTAACCGGTGGCTGGCTGGGTCTCGAGGGAGGCCCGGCGAGACCTCGCACAAGTCTCCCATTACTGTACTTTGACTATAGCGTTCCCCCTATAGCGACAGTGATTTATTAGCGCTATTAATGAAGTAGTGGAGGTGGGGTATGCTCAAACAAAGCCTACTCTTGTTCATTCCGCCCCCCCCCCAGTGTATATATAAATATACTCTGTTTTCATGAGGTTACTTCAGTGTGGGTCTGAGAGCGACTGAGGCGGCTGTGTGACACTTAAGAGGAGTCGGACCAGGCTTTACCATATCCGTCTCGCCAGTGTTGGGATAGCTAAGGTAAATGCTCCAGGATGATTCACCTATACATCAGCCACTGTCATGGAACAGGAGTTACTAGAATAGGGTGCAAGTGATATTTAATAAACCTGCATAAAAATTAAAAGCTTGCTGTATCATTGCATTCATTTTTGTTATTCCAGTGGCATATGTTAAATAAATAAATAAATATGTTTATTCAGGAAAGGTACATACATAGAGAGATTTTACATAAGTGGATCAATTTATAGATAGAGCTAGTACATACAATGCCTAAAGCCAATGCCTGTTCCCCGAAGCCTCTTGACCTTTGGCTAATTATAAGTGATCCTCAAACTAACAGACAACTAAAGCAATATGCAATATAACTGCAACAATAAGTATTATTCAAATTCAAATTCAAATGCTTATTTAGGTAACGTACATACATACAAGGGGTGATACAAATATTGATGAATTTATAGAGCTAGCACATACAATACCTAAAGCCACTATTACGCATTAATTAAACAGCTGTTACCAAGTAACTTATTAAAAAAGTTCTGTTCTCAAAACATTTTATTCTTTTTGTTCAATTAGTATTAAGTTTTAGATATTAATGTTTTCTTGCCCGAAACGCATTGCGTAATAGTGGCTTTAGGCATTGTATGTACTAGCTCTATCTATAAATCGATCCACTTATGTAAAATCTCTCTATGTATGTACCTTTCCTGAATAAACATATTTATTTATTTATTATTTATAAAAAAGAGTTGGGAGTAAGTCACATCTCTGAGTGGCCAGGGCTTCTCAGTAGGCTTCTGGCGATATAATCCACTATAGAAATTATCTCTAGAATCTCTCCATTACAGTACACTTGGAAATATAATGTCATGGCGTGGAGGCAGCTAAAGTAACTGATTTTTCTAGATAGATGACCTTGGCATATCGTCCATCTTCAAGTGCATTGTGTCTCATTTATCTCACTCCTGTGGGTGAACTGTAGCTAGTACTCAAGGTGTATAAAGACAATTAATATTTTTTATTATTCCATCACATTTCAGGATAAAAACAATAAGTCGTTACAGGGTGATGGACGGGGGGGGGGGGGAAGTTCATGACTGTAAGCGGTTATGAACGTTGTTAGTGAACGTTGAACAACAACCACTGTGGCAAGGCTGTAGTGAACGTTGAACAACAACCACTGTGGCAAGGCTGTAGTGAACGTTGAACAACAACCACTCTGGCAACGCTGTAAACAACGCAGACAAGGGCCCTGTCAAGCACGTCATGAGTACGACGTCGTACGGCAGCTGCTCCTTGTGGGGTTGTCAGTTGTCACTTTATAAGACCTATTTGTCTAACAAATTATGCATTGTGTCTTTGTCAGCTTTGTAATTTGTCTTGTTTTAATGATTAAAGTGGTATAATTTTATGCAACAAACATCTAATCCAGCACTACATATACTACAAACAACTAAACTTATATTGTTAGGATTAAGGTATTTTGTAAGATTAAATTCCCCTGAGATTAGGTTCATAATGGTAAGTGCTGATGCTCATTTGTCTATTTAGTATGTAATGGTTATATTCATGACGCCTATATATCGTTGTGACGTCATTGTCGTCTGTAAATAAAACCACGTGGACTAGACTGGCGTCCACGTGGTTTTTATATATTGGCAAGCGCCGTGGTCACAGGTAACGACATATTGATAAGCGCCGGTATGAAAGGTAACGATAATTTTGTAAGAAACGTTGTCTAAGGTAACGATATATTGGTGAGCGCCGTTATCAAAGGTAACGACATATTTGGGCACGAGAGAAAGCACCTCCCTCTCTCCAACACAGGGTTGTTGAGGGCACCTCCCTTCCCTCCAACACGGGGTTGTTGAGGGCACCTCCCTCCCCCCCAACACGGGGTTGTTGAGGGCACCTCCCTCCCCTCCAACACGGGGTTGTTGAGGGCACCTCCCCCTCCCCCCAACACGGGGTTGTTGAGGGCACCTCCCTCCCCTCCAACACGGGGTTGTTGAGGGCACCTCCCTTCCCTCCAACACGGGGTTGTTGAGGGCACCTCCCCCTCCCCCCAACACGGGGTTGTTGAGGGCACCTCCCTCCCCCCCCAACACGGGGTTGTTGAGGGCACCTCCCTCCCCTCCAACACGGGGTTGTTGAGGGCACCTCCCTCCCCTCCAACACGGGGTTGTTGAGGGCACCTCCCTCCCCTCCAACACGGGGTTGTTGAGGGCACCTCCCTTCCCTCCAACACGGGGTTGTTGAGGGCACCTCCCTCTCTCCAACACAGGGTTGTTGAGGGCACCTCCCTTCCCTCCAACACGGGGTTGTTGAGGGCACCTCCCTCCCCCCAACACGGGGTTGTTGAGGGCACCTCCCTCCCCCCCAACACGGGGTTGTTGAGGGCACCTCCCTCCCCTCCAACACGGGGTTGTTGAGGGCACCTCCCCCTCCCCCCAACACGGGGTTGTTGAGGGCACCTCCCTCCCCTCCAACACGGGGTTGTTGAGGGCACCTCCCTCCCCTCCAACACGGGGTTGTTGAGGGCACCTCCCTTCCCTCCAACACGGGGTTGTTGAGGGCACCTCCCTCTCTCCAACACAGGGTTGTTGAGGGCACCTCCCTTCCCTCCAACACGGGGTTGTTGAGGGCACCTCCCCCCCCCCAACACGGGGTTGTTGAGGGCACCTCCCTCCCCCCCAACACGGGTTGTTGAGGGCACCTCCCTCCCCTCCAACACGGGGTTGTTGAGGGCACCTCCCTCCCCTCCAACACGGGGTTGTTGAGGGCACCTCCCTCCCCTCCAACACGGGGTTGTTGAGGGCACCTCCCCCTCCCCCCAACACGGGGTTGTTGAGGGCACCTCCCCCCCAACACGGGGTTGTTGAGGGCACCTCCCTCTCTCCAACACAGGGTTGTTGAGGGCACCTCCCTTCCCTCCAACACGGGGTTGTTGAGGGCACCTCCCTCCCCCCAACACGGGGTTGTTGAGGGCACCTCCCCCCCCCAACACGGGGTTGTTGAGGGCACCTCCCTCCCCTCCAACACGGGGTTGTTGAGGGCACCTCCCCTCCCCCCAACACGGGGTTGTTGAGGGCACCTCCCTCCCCTCCAACACGGGTTGTTGAGGGCACCTCCCTCCCCTCCAACACGGGGTTGTTGAGGGCACCTCCCTTCCCTCCAACACGGGGTTGTTGAGGGCACCTCCCTCTCTCCAACACAGGGTTGTTGAGGGCACCTCCCTTCCCTCCAACACGGGGTTGTTGAGGGCACCTCCCCCTCCCCCCAACACGGGGTTGTTGAGGGCACCTCCCTCCCCCCCCAACACGGGGTTGTTGAGGGCACCTCCCTCCCCTCCAACACGGGGTTGTTGAGGGCACCTCCCTCCCCTCCAACACGGGTTGTTGAGGGCACCTCCCTCCCCTCCAACACGGGGTTGTTGAGGGCACCTCCCCTCCCCCCAACACGGGGTTGTTGAGGGCACCTCCCCCCCAACACGGGGTTGTTGAGGGCACCTCCCTCCCCTCAAACACGGGGTTGTTGAGGACACCTCCCCCTCCCCCAACACGGGGTTGTTGAGGGCACCTCCCTCCCCCCAACACGGGGTTGTTGAGGGCACCTCCCTCCCCCCAACACGGGGTTGTTGAGGGCACCTCCCTCCCCCCAACACGGGGTTGTTGAGGGCACCTCCTCCTCCCAACACGGGGTTGTTGAGGGCACCTCCCTCCCCTCCAACACGGGGTTGTTGAGGGCACCTCCCTTCCCTCCAACACGGGGTTGTTGAGGGCACCTCCCTCTCTCCAACATAGGGTTGTTGAGGGCACCTCCCTTCCCTCCAACACGGGGTTGTTGAGGGCACCTCCCCCTCCCCCCAACACGGGGTTGTTGAGGGCACCTCCCTCCCCCCCCAACACGGGGTTGTTGAGGGCACCTCCCTCCCCTCCAACACGGGGTTGTTGAGGGCACCTCCCTCCCCTCCAACACGGGGTTGTTGAGGGCACCTCCCTCCCCTCCAACACGGGGTTGTTGAGGGCACCTCCCCCTCCCCCCAACACGGGGTTGTTGAGGGCACCTCCCCCCCCAACACGGGGTTGTTGAGGGCACCTCCCTCCCTCCAACACGGGTTGTTGAGGGCACCTCCCCCTCCCCCCAACACGGGGTTGTTGAGGGCACCTCCCTCCCCCCAACACGGGGTTGTTGAGGGCACCTCCCCCCAACACGGGGTTGTTGAGGGCACCTCCCTCCCCCCAACACGGAGTTGTTGAGGGCACCTCCCTCCCCCCAACACGGGGTTGTTGAGGGCACCTCCCCCCCCCCAACACGGGGTTGTTGAGGGCACCTCCCTCCCCCCAACACGGGGTTGTTGAGGGCACCTCCTCCTCCCAACACGGGGTTGTTGAGGGCACCTCCTTCCCCCCAACACGGGGTTGTTGAGGGCACCTCCCCCCCCAACACGGGGTTGTTGAGGTGGTCAGCATGGCTGTGAGGCCACCCACATACCCGGAGCTTGTTTAAGAACGACGTTGTGTAAGAGCGGGTAATACAAGGCACCAGTAGCGAAAGCTTGCAGTAAGCGCTTATATGACGCTCGTGTGGTAACGAGGCAGTTCCCCGAGTGGTGATTATCTGTACCACGTTACCGAGTATCTTTATAATCTTCCTCAGCCGACGATGTGACCTGGCTGAGTAAATCAACGTTATTTATGGGTAATAAATTTAGGTTATTTAGGGGTAATGACCATACTCTCGAGGGTGACATTCAAGTTCAATTAAGTTTATTGAGAAAATGAAGTACATCTCTAAAAGATAGAGTAGCTTAGGATATTTATACCCTCGTCAGAGTGTGACATCTCGCTCAACAGTAAGAGCCGTGTGGCGGCGCAGGGAGCAAGCGGTACGTTGCTTTCATTCATATCATTCATTATAGCCGCTGGCCAAGAGTGCTCATGCAATTCGCGCTGGTGGCGAGGATATATGTACATGTATGTATGAGGGTGTGGACATGTGTATACAACATTGATAATTTTGTAACTAGCGTCAAACATTGTTATTTGCTTAGCTAAACGAACTAGAGGGTTCAGTTCCTGAACCGATTATGTGCCTCTGTAATCCTTTACACCACCGCCCACGGGATGGGTATGGGGTGCATAATAAAGAAAGAAATTGAATTGAATTGGCGAGGATCTCATATATTGTGATTGAGGTGTGGTTATGGTGGCGACAGTTGTTAGTGGTGATGGTGGTGATGGTGGTGGGGGGTGAAGACGGGGGAGGGGGGACAGTTGTGGTGGTGGAGAGGACGGGCGGCGGGCCAGCAGTTGACTGCGTGTGGTGGATGAGGGTAGAGCGAGCTGGGTGATGAGGTCAGGCTCACCTCTCATGGGACCAGCTGTCGCCCTCACCACTCAACCCAACCCGATATTAACCACGCGCGTCCTTATTTAATATTCTCGTCGATGTAATTTAATATTTACCACCCGTGGCGTGAGTCGGACAGGGGCACAGTTGGTGTTAGAAACGTCGAGCAGTGAGGTGCCTCTACATAGACGCACTCTGAAGCCTCAAACAAACATTACACACCTGAACTAAACCCACCCCCACCCCTACGTTGCAGCGTGAGGTAAGCGATCATATTGGCTGTTGCTTGCATCATTCCTCTCCACATTACCTCTTATGAGGTCCTTATATCATTATCATATTATGTCCGCCCTATATAAAAAGTATATGGTTATTTTAAACACCTGGTAGCCTATAGCTTGCAATATGTGCTTCGTAGAACATAAATTAGCCAATACACTTTTTCAGTTTACAGATATATATATATATATATATATATATATATATATATATATATATATATATATATATATATATATGTCGTACTTAGTAGCCAGAATGCACTTCTCAGCCTACTATGCAAGGCCCGATTTGCCTAATAAGCCAAGTTTTCATGAATTAATTGTTTTTCGACTACCTAACCTACCTAACCTAACCTAACTTTTTCGGCTACCTAACCTAACCTATACAGATAGGTTAGGTTAGGTTAGGTAGGGTTGGTTAGGTTCGGTCATATATCTACGTAAATTTTAACTGCAATAAAAAAAAATTGACCTCATACATATTGAAATGGGTAGGTTTATCATTCCATAAGAAAAAAATTAGAGAAAATATATAAATTCAAGAAAACTTGGCTTATTAGGCAAATCGGGCCTTGCATAGTAGGCTGAGAAGTGCATTCTGGCTACTAAGTACGACATATATATATAATGTGTGTGTGTATATAATCACGTTTTCCTTCACTTGAGAAGGAAGACTTAAGAAATTATCAATCCAAAGTTCAAGTTCATTTTAAAATTGTATTTTGCCTGATCCAAAGTGATACATTTCGTTAAGTCTTATTAACCTTATCAAAGGCAGAGTTCAAACGGTTATAGTTTGATGATTGATTGATAGAGATTAATCCACCAAAGAGGTGGCACGGGTATGAATAGCCCGTAAGTGGAGGCTGTTTGGAGCCATTCATTACCAGTAGCTGATACTGGAGATCTGTGGATGAATGAGGTGGAAACCCGGACCAGTATTTTCACACAATCCTCCCTTCAGTTGGTGGGGGGGGAGGGGGGATTGTCCAGCTTCTGGAAACCCTCGTATGTTTAGTAGAACCCCAGGTTGCAATTCTGATTGTCTGGGGCGTGTGAGGGACTACCCACCGCATAGGTTCGAATCCTCATCACGGCTTTGGATTTTATTATTATTATTGGAAGAGTTGGATTATGTTCCATAACATTTTACACACATAAATCAAAAATCTCCTACAGCTCCTCGGAGGGAAGTGTGCCAAGGACGCTGCAAGCAATTCTTTGCTAAATCTTTTTGTTTTGTTTTTAATGCTGAAGTGTTGGAGCAAGACACTGGTCGCTCAGGGGACCTTGGTCTCCATGATGAGTTTATCGTCCAACTTCTCCAAGAACTTCATGCACTATCGGGATGAGGCTGTAGCACTGCGCAAAACATTGGTGTTTATACTGGTCTGGTGTGTTCTCCCTGCTTGCTGCAGCCCGCCATCCTTTCATCATCACATACCGCATTGGCAGATATGGTGCTGGCCACAGAGCTGTATGTGTGAGGGAGAGATGGGTCACAGTGAGGGAGAGGTGGGTCACAGTGAGGGAGAGATGGGTCACCGTGAGGGAGATATGGACCATAATGAGAGAGGTGGGCCATAAAAGGGTGAGTGGCTGAAGCTGTCAGTGGTAGCTCTAACAGGCGTGTATTTACAAGTGGAGTATAAAGACCATGTACACGCAGGTTCATCCTCCTCCTCTATAAGTAAGAGAGATGAGATGGTGAACTAGGCCCGACGAAACGAGTAATATTCGGGGTGATTCCACTAAACGTGACACAGTGTCCAGGGTACACTTTACTGCCCCCTATTATTTGTCCTGACTGTGTCTTAACAAATTGTCTTTATTTCGCCCGTCTCTGTGGCATAGGCAACAAAGAACAAAAACAACAAAGGCACGCCAAATTTGCATGCAACAACGACGGAGTTGAACTGGGCCCAGGTATGCTCACCTCTCGGTAAGACTGTGCTGATCTAAACATTCAGGTCTGATAGAGAAATTATAGTTTCTCAAGGGCCTGAAAGGCTGAAACGACTTGTATATAATTGTGATTTATTTAGAATCTGACTCTCTCTCATATATAATTATACATATATGGTTAGCAGGAAACGTGGAGCAGACTGTGCGACACAGTTTCATCGGGGCTACCCTCACCTGTGGCAGGTGGCTACAGGTGACGCATCTCCCAGTCCTGAGCATCTCTGTGAGATAAAACTGAGACATGATCTCGCCCACAATATTATTGTATGTCCAGTCACTACACCCTTCAAGGTCTGCCGGTATGAGGTATCTGGAGCTTTGCAATTACCCATTTCCATGTTCCTGAGGATGTCCTCATAATGCACCCAAAATATTGGCAGTGCAGGCTTCTGGTCCTGTATAACTAACCATCACGTGAAATGGATATTTTACTGTCACATAGCCAGCTTTTGACCAAAACTATGTAACCCTACATATAGTCTAAGGAAGCATTAATGCAGAAGTAACAGAATATGTTAGTACAAAAAAAGCCTGCCATTGTGTACTGGACACGCAAGTTAAGACGTCAAGTGGGCAATGTCCTCCGCAAAGATGTGTATAATCCGAGAGTTTACTTAATGTTCAGGATTATGGTCACTACTGAAGTGTTCGTGCTGGATGGTCAGCGAGGTTGTAGCGGCGGCCTTGAAAGTTAAAACACTCCAGAGGCTCATTATTATGAGCAACATCAAACCAGTACATGTTAAAATAAATTAGTAAGTCTGCTTGCATGTTAAAAGAACATTTAAACATGTTGATAGTTCATTCACTAAATACATGCCACTGAAGTGTCAAACACGTACCATACAAATGGTGACAAATTATTAAAACACACAAAACACAACCTTTTTTTTTAACATAAAGGAAATAATGTGTTGCGGGGATTTAGGTACACACAGCTGTCCTGCCAGTGTTTCCTTGACGACCGGATCAGGTTGTCTTGACGACCGAGATGTGTGTGTGTGTGTGACTTTTAGCACCATATGTGGCGTGTCTCAAGGATGTACAGCGCCTTCTCTTCCCTGGTCACTCTCACCACATCTGTCTCCACCACCCCGTTACTCTCCTCCCTCTCTACACTTCACTTCGACTTGAGAATGGTCCAGGACAGACCGAAACGTCGTCGTCCCTTCACTTTCTAGTGTGTGGTCTGGTCAACATGTACACTTCACTTCTTCAGAACACCTACGGGTATTGGCAGACTTTCAAAACTTCTTTTTTTCCAATTAGCTTTTATAAATAGAAAGTCTGCAAGGACTCGGGTCGGTGTTTACAGAACCTCGGAAATAGTGGGTTGCTGGAAGGGGGAAAGTACACTCGCGCTATGGAATTGTATTATGCGTCTAAAATTTGTGTTATTCTTTATATGTGTCGGAAATACATTAATGTTTTTGTGTATGATAAT
>WNGS01074423.1:0-10453 GCA_020271785.1 Procambarus virginalis | reverse complement strand
GCAGAGTGCCAGAGTTTTGGAAAGTTGCTATGTGATACCAGTTTTTAAGAAAGGAGATAGATCACTTGCGTCTAACTATCGACCAATTAGCCTAACGTCTATTGTGGGAAAGTTACTCGAATCTATAATAGCAAATAAAATTCGTCCTCATCTTGAAAAACATAAATTAATAATTGAGTGGCAACATGGTTTTATAAATGGCCGTTCATGTTTAATGTTATAAAAGGTAGTGGGCTTGCTATGGGGGAACTGGTCCTATTAAGGAGTAAGGGTAAGTAGAATACAGAGGTATCAAAAAATGGGAGAACTAAAAGGCCCAGCCCCCAAGTAAAATATCCACAATAATAAATGCTTGCTACTAAACCTGGTTAGTCTAGGAATAGATTATTGTACTCTCACACAGGAAAAAGGGATACTCTGTTCAAACTTACTTATTTATTAACCCCTTAACACCCCCCATACACAATCACACCAATAACAATTTAATACTAACTTTACCACACAATCTTACGTTAAAAGCCTTGGTCCACATAGGCAGGATACAAGGTTTTACACTGAAAGCAAGATAGGGTAAAGCTCTACTATAAAACACTTGAGGAAGAGTCAGCTTAGGGTAGGGGACCACGTGTTTACACTGGGACCCCCGTTAGTATAACAGGTAAGATAAACACTTAAAAACACTTACTACACCCCAGGTATACTACTCTACACATAGAACGATGGGTATGCCAGACATATACAAAAATGAGTTATGGAGCACTTAACCAAACTAAGTCACAGAAATAAAGAATTAAGAAGAAGAAAGAACATGTCCAAGCACCACAGTCAGCCAGCAGAGAAGGGCGAGCAAGTCTCTCGTCTCCTCCTCCGTGGGATAATGCTGCCGGCAGACTGTTCAACTAATCATACCGGCGCCCGATACAAAAGTTTACTCAGGTTTACTTTACAAATGATTAGACAGTATTAGTAAACATAGTTGGTGCCTATTTTATTATTTAATAATCAACCCCAAGCTCAATCTTCAAATACTCTTCGAGAGACAAGACTAGTCTTACGACTGGCAGGGAAGATACGACAAATGCAACTCGCAAATGCAACTCGCGATGCGTGTTTACTATATGGTATTTTAATAAGCTCAAATTTTGACCTCTGGTTTCCCTCTAAAGAACCCAGAGTCGTAACACTCCTCCCCCCTTCAGAGAAAAAAAAAATGTGACTACTAGAATAGTAGTCATATTTTTTTGTAAGAGTATACAGAATAAAATGGAAATCCATGACATAATAGAAAATCAACCAAACAACAAATTCTCTGTCAAAAAAAAATACAAGGGAATTCTCTGAAAGAAAAACATACACAAAAACAAAAAAAAAAAAGGAAGTAAATAAATTGGACACGGGATATTTAATGTCACAGGAGAATCCTTAAAAAAAATAACTAAAGCATGACATTTGGTATGGCTTCCTGCGGCTCAGATGAATGTTACTCAGGCAGGCGGGACAGAGCGTCGGCTATCACGTTGAGCCGGCCCGGTAGGTGGATAATAGATAGATTAAAGTCCTGTAGGTACAATGCCCACCTGAGGATGCGTTTATTTTTCTGCTTCATCTGATTCATGAAAACTAATGGGTTATGGTGCGTGTACACTTCCACTATATTACCTGTGAGGTAAACTTCGAACTTTTTGCAAGTTAGCACTAGCGCCAACGCCTCTTTTTCTATCACCGAATAATTGCGCTGTGCCTTGTCAAATTTCACAGAGAAATAATATACTGGGTGTTCCACTTTATCATCTCCAGTTTGCAACAACACTGCACCAGCACCCGAGTCAGATGCGTCAACTTGAATTTTAAACGGACGGTCGAACCTTGGACTAGCAAGCACTGGGGCGGAAGCTAAGATCAATTTCAAGTTTTTAAATGCCTCTGCACAGTCCGATGACCACTTAAATTTAACGGCCTTCCGCAACAAATCTGTGAGAGGAGTGGCCACACTGGAAAAGTTCTGACAAAAGCGCCGGTAGTACGCACACATACCGATAAATCGTTGAATGTCCTTTTTAGACCTGAGCACTGGATAGTCCAGAATAGCATTGATTTTATCTTGTCGAGAGACAAGATAAAATCTATCTATTATTGTTTTCTTCGAGAGACAAGACTAGTCTTACGACTGGCAGGGAAGATACGACAAATGCAACTCGCAAATGCAACTCGCGATGCGTGTTTACTATATGGTATTTTAATAAGCTCAAATTTTGACCTCTGGTTTCCCTCTAAAGAACCCAGAGTCATAACACTCCTCCCCCCTTCAGAGAAAAAAAAAATGTGACTACTAGAATAGTAGTTATATTTTTTGTAAGAGTATACAGAATAAAATGGAAATCCATGACATAATAGAAAATCAACCAAACAACAATTTCTCTGTCAAAAAAAAATACAAGGGAATTCTCTGAAAGAAAAACATACACAAAAACAAAAAAAAAAGGAAGTAAATAAATTGGACACGGGATATTTAATGTCACAGGAGAACCTTAAAAAAAAATAACTAAAGCATGACATTTGGTATGGCTTCCTGCGGCTCAGATGAATGTTACTCAGGCAGGCGGGACAGAGCGTCGGCTATCACGTTGAGCCGGCCCGGTAGGTGGATAATAGATAGATTAAAGTCCTGTAGGTACAATGCCCACCTGAGGATGCGTTTATTTTTCTGCTTCATCTGATTCATGAAAACTAATGGGTTATGGTCCGTGTACACTTCCACTATATTACCTGTGAGGTAAACTTCGAACTTTTTGCAAGTTAGCACTAGCGCCAACGCCTCTTTTCTATCACCGAATAATTGCGCTGCGCCTTGTCAAATTTCACAGAGTAATAATATACTGGGTGTTCCACTTTATCATCCCCAGTTTGCAACAACACTGCACCAGCACCCGAGTCAGACGCGTCAACTTGAATTTTAAACGGACGGTCGAACCTTGGACTAGCAAGCACTGGGGCGGAAGCTAAGATCAATTTCAAGTTTTTAAATGCCTCTGCACAGTCCGATGACCACTTAAATTTAACGGCCTTCCGCAACAAATCTGTGAGAGGAGTGGCCACACTGGAAAAGTTCTGACAAAAGCGTCGGTAGTACGCACACATACCGATAAATCGTTGAATGTCCTTTTTAGACCTGAGCACTGGATAGTCCAGAATAGCACTGATTTTATCTTGTCGAGGTAACACTTTTCCTTGGCCCACTTCATAACCGAGGTACGTCACTGTGCCTTGGCCAAAATGACACTTTTTAGCATTTAAGGTTAGATTTGCATGTTTCAACACTGTGAACAACTGGCGTAACCTAGCTATGTGGTCAGCCCAATTAATATCAAAGAGCACAATATCATCTAAATACGCCCGACAATTTGGCACATTAGCGAGCAAAGAGTTCATTAGCCTCTGGAACGTGGCAGGGGCATTACGCAAGCCGAATGGTAACACTTGATACTCAAACACACCCTCGGGTGTCACAAACGCCGTTAGTTGTTTAGCACGTTCAGTGAGAGGGATTTGATAGTACCCTCTCGAGAGATCGAATTTAGACACATACGTGGCGTTCCCGATTTCGTCGATACAGTCCTCGAGACGTGGCAACGGATAGGCGTCCACTATGGTCACCTTGTTGAGCTGCCGATAATCGGTGCATAATCGCCAGGAGCCATCTGGTTTGGGGACCAAAAGGCAGGGCGAGCACCAAGAGCCCTGGCTCGGCCTGATGAGGCCGTGCTGGAGCAAAAAGTCGACCTCCTTACGGACGATGGCCTTCTTTTCCGGACTCATCCGATAAGGTTGAAGGCGAATGGGGGTGTAGTCCGTCAACTCGACATCATGGTAAATGGCATCAGTCTGGGTCGGGACCTCCCCGAACAGACTGGAGAATTCGTCAAGCAACGACTGCACCTCGTCACGTTGGGACATCTGCAAATGGGACAGTCCCTCCTCCACAGCATTCACAGAACTAGAATTATTGAGAATGAGATTAGTTGGGTCCCCAGAACAATCATCCCCTCCCTCACTGGAAATGGAAACATTGGTTAGTGCAATGGGCCTGGGGCCCTGGAACTTCTTCAGCCGATTCACGTGTACGAGCATTACCTGTTTACGCTTATCAGAGTGTCTCACTTTGTACGTGAGGTCCCCAGTCTTCTCTGTCACAATGTAGGGGCCCTCGTACTTGTGGGACATAGTGCTCCCCAGTCGAGGCTTTAGTACCAGGACAGGGTCACCGGGCTGAAATACCCGCAACTTAGCCTTGGCATCGTTCCGTTCTTTCATATTCTCTTGGGCCTTCCCAAGATACTTTAGTGCCGCAGCCTTGCAGTCCTTGAGTCTCTGGTGGTGTTGCGCAAAGAAAGCCGAACCTTCGGTTAACGTTACGTTCCCTAACAGATTCTCCTGTAACATTTGCAAGGGTCCACGAACTTTATGGCCAAAGACTAACTCAAAAGGAGAACAACCCAGTGAACTTTGCAACCCCTCCCTAGCAGCAAACAAAACATACGGCAAGTTCTCGTCCCAGAAGGTATGGGAACTCTCGCACGATGTCTTCAACATCTGCTTCAGAGTTAGATGGAACCTTTCAATGACCCCCTGACTCTGTGGATGGTATGGGCTGGAAACCTTATGAGTTATTCCATGGTCCTTACAAAATTGTTCAAAAATATCAGACTTAAAGTTAGTACCATTGTCAGTCTGCACAACCCGAGGCAGTCCAAAAGTGGAAAAAAATGCAACATACGAGCAACAACAGTCTTTGCTCGGATGTTCCTTACAGCAAAAGCCTCTGGGTAACGAGTCGTGATACACATCATCGTAATTAGGTAAATATTACCAGACTTAGTTCTAGGTAATGGACCAACACAGTCCATTACCACATGAGAAAATGGTTCCTCCGGCACGACAATAGGCTTAAGAGGAGCTTTAGGTGGAGTCTGGTTTGGTTTCCCAACAAGTTGACAAGCAATACATGCATTACAAAATTTTGCCACATCGCTTTTCAGCTTGGGCCAGAAAAAGTACTTGCAGATTTTGTGATACGTAATATTAATGCCTTGATGTCCCCCCATAGGATCATCATGGGCAGCTGACAAAACTCTCTCTCTATAGCAGGTCGGCAACATAACCTGGTGGACTACCTCCCACTCATTTGACAAGGGAGCACTCTGAGGTCTCCATTTTCTCATCAAAATCCGATCATTGTAGTAGTACCCAGTTGCTGCGTCTACAATTTCCTCCCTAGAGACGGCTGTCTCGTGACAATCTGCAAGACTGGGGTCAGCTTTTTGTAACTCACTCAAGGAGGCATCCAGGCCTTGGTCAGATGCCATTGGCCGAGGCTCAACAGTGTTCTCCTCCACCTCCCCACTACTCTCGGTAGGCGGCGGTGGCAGGCTCTCCACAATGTCCTCGGCCCCGTCATCGAGTCGGGCCATGAATGTGTCCGCAAGGTCCACTGGGCTTTCACCACTCGGAAGGTCCCTCGTGTCCTTGGGATTTACCACCTTGGCAAGCACAGGGCTGCCCTTACATTTAAGTCCCATAGACCTAGTCACCACGCACGCAGGGTACACAACATTATCCTCTGCGGTGGGTGAATCCAGGCAAACCTTTGGGGTAGGCAACATAACAGGCAGTCTGGAGTCCCCTACCTTATCCCCGGCTAAATCATTACCCAATATTACATCAACATTAGGGAAAGGTAGGTACGAAGTGACTCCGACTGTACAAATACCCTTGTGGAAATCAGATTCCAGGGTAACCTTACGGAGGGGTACTGCTCGAGTATCACTAGTGACACCCTCGACCAGTACCACCTCTCCAGTGTCGAGAGTATTGGCACCTTGCAAAGCACTCTCTAAAATTAAAGTCTGGATGGCACCGGTGTCTCGGAAGATCACCACGTCCCTCCAGGAAGAACCCTCAGACAAAAGTAGTCTCCCTTTCGATAAGAATGGGGTAAGCAGGTCCAACCACTGTGGGTTGGAAGTCTTACTCCCTAACCCTTCAGAAGGCCTCAAGCCCTGTGTCACAACGAGAGCATTGGGTCTTTTTTCCGGGTACAGTTGCCAACAACGGCTAATATTGTGGGTTGAACTTTTACAATGACCACAGAAACGTCGGGGAGAAGAGACATTACTAACCGAATTACCCTTCGGTTCACTCTTTAGTGTCGTGGGGCTAGACAATTTAACAGGGTTAGTTATGTCTGAAACAGAAGGTGCATTAGGTAAAGGTTTAGAATGAGCTGGTCTGGACTGGCTGTGGGTATAAGTTTTGCTACTCTGTGGGGTAAAATTATTTTTATTGGGCCTTTTGCCCGCCAACTGGTAGTTTTCTGCCATCTTGGCCAAATCCCCTATTTTAGAATTTAACTCTACCCTTCCTCTTAAGTACTGAGCTACCATGTCTGGCATACTATCTATAAATTGTTCCTTTAAGACTAGGTCTTTCAATGCCTCATATGTTTCGGCTTTAGCCGAGCGAATCCATTTATCAAACAGCCTACTTTGATCAGTCGCGAATTCCGTGAACGGTTGGTTGTGTGTAGGCCTAAGGTTGCGATAAGCCTGGCGGTGAGCTTCAGGAGTAATTTCATACGCCCTCAAAATTCGTTCCCTGACTTTATCATATTCAAAACACTCGTCGTCAGGCACATTAATAAAAATATCTTGGGCTTTACCCCTGAGTCTTCCCTGTAGGATTTTCACCCACTCTTCCTTTGGCCAGGTCATGGACAGGGCCAATCTCTGAAAATGGTTGAAAAACCTTTCAGGATCCGACTCTGAAAATTCAGGCAAGTTATGCTTCTTCTCATAATGCCTGGGATTTGAATCCCCGGCAGGTGGAGGTCTAGGGGCAGTCGCTCTAATTCTAGCCTCCTCGGTTTTGAGTCTTTGCTCCTCTAATTTTATTTTTGCTAACTCTAGAGCTAACTCTCTCTCTGTAAGAGCTGCACTTTCTGCTTGGCTAGGCTGGCATAAAGGAGTATCATCTGCCAATAGTCCTTCATCGATACAATGTTGTACTATTTCATTCAACAAGATCCACTTTTTATTTGCGGCATTTAATTCCAGACCAAATTCCTTGCCTAACAATACTAAATTAGACTTGGTAAGTTTCTTTATTTCTACCAATGAAGGCTCCTCTGCCAGTCTTTGCATTTCGGATGACATCACTAAAAATTTTAGCTCCTAGCCACAGAAAAAATTAAAAATTAAAATTGGAAAAAAAACAAAAATTTGCACGGCCCCTAACACAAGGCCACACTAACCTTAATCGTGAAGAGATCCAGCTGGGTGTCCAGTCACTGCAATGAATGTCCTACGCCAGATGAGCTGGACCCTAGGCTAGCACACAACCGTTCTGCGGAAACAAGAATTTTTTAGTTTTGGCATTCAAAGATCTAATTTTTTTACAATAATACAGTTCTTCCCGGACTGGCCAACCACTTGTTATAAAAGGTAGTGGGCTTGCTATGGGGGAACTGGTCCTATTAAGGGGTAAGGGTAAGTAGAATACAGAGGTATCAAAAAATGGGAGAACTAAAAGGCCCGGCCCCCAAAGTAAAATATCCACAATAATAAATGCTTGCTACTAAACCCGGTTAGTCTAGGAATAGATTATTGTACTCCCACACAGGAAAAAGGGATACTCTGTTCAAACTTACTTATTTATTAACCCCTTAACACCCCCCATACACAATCACACCAATAACAATTTAATACTAACTTTACCACACAATCTTACATTAAAAACCTTGGTCCACATAGGCAGGATACAAGGTTTTACACTGAAAGCAAGCTAGGGTAAAGCTCTACTATAAAACACTTGAGGAAGAGTCAGCTTAGGGTAGGGGACCACGTGTTTACACTGGGACCCCCGTTAGCATAACAGGTAAGATAAACACTTAAAAACACTTACTACACCCCAGGTATACTACTCTACACATAGAACGATGGGTATGCCAGACATATACAAAAATGAGTTATGGAGCACTTAACCGAACTAAGTCACAGAAATAAAGAATTAAGAAGAAGAAAGAACACGTCCAAGCACCACAGTCAGCCAGCAGAGAAGGGCGAGCAAGTCTCTCGTCTCCTCCTCCGTGGGATAATGCTGCCGGCAGACTGTTCAACTAATCATACCGGCGCCCGATACAAAAGTTTACTCAGGTTTACTTTACAAATGATTAGACAGTATTAGTAAACATAGTTGGTGCCTATTTTATTATTTAATAATCAACCCCAAGCTCAATCTTCAAATACTCTTCGAGAGACAAGACTAGTCTTACGACTGGCAGGGAAGATACGACAAATGCAACTCGCAAATGCAACTCGCGATGCGTGTTTACTATATGGTATTTTAATAAGCTCAAATTTTGACCTCTGGTTTCCCTCTAAAGAACCCAGAGTCGTAACATTTAACAAATTTGTTATCTTTTTATTCTAGCATAATTGAGGCAGTTGATAGTGGTAAGGATTGTGATGTTGTGTACCTTGACTTTAGCAAAGCTTTTGATACAGTGCCACATGAAAGACTGATTAAAAAGATAGAGGCTCATGGTATTGGGGGTGCTATATTAAGCTGGATTAGGGCATGGCTATACCAAAGGAAACAGAGAGTTAGTATAAATGGAGTCAAGTCAGAGTGGGAAAATGTTGTAAGTGGAGTGCCTGAAGGCTCTTTCTTGGGATCTCTGTTGTTTATAATATATATAAATGATTTAGATTCAGGTTTGAGTAGCAACATTTGCAAATTTGCCGATGATACGAAAATCGGTAGGGAAATTAATTTGGAGGAGGACTCACTATCACTTCAAGTTGATCTAGATAGGGTATTGAAATGGTCAAAGGATTGGCAGATGCAGTTTAATGCTGATAAATGTAAAGTTCTGAGGCTAGGTAATGATGATAGAGTTACAAGATACGAGCTAGATGGTGTTGAGATTGCGAAAGGGATCTGGGAGTTATAATTAGTAAGAATTTAAAACAAAAGGATCAATGCATGAATGTTCATAATAAGGCAAATCGGACACTCGGATTTATTAATAGCAGCGTAAGTAACAAGACACCTGGTGTGGTTCTCAAGCTATATCTTGCTCTTGTTACGCCCCATTTAGATTATGCAGTTCAGTTTTGGTCGCCATATTATAGAATGGATATAAATTCACTTGAACGTGTCCAGCGTAGGATGACTAAGTTAATTCCCCAAATTAGAAATCTTTCATATGAAGAAAGATTAACAAAGCTTAAGTTGCATTCACTGGAAAGACGAAGAGTTAGGGGTGACATGATAGAGGTTTACAAGTGGATGAATGGACATAACAAAGGGGATATTAATAGGGTATTAAAAGTATCAACACAGGACAGAACGCGAAACAATGGGTATAAATTGGATACCTTGAGGATACCTTGAGGTGCTTCCGGGCTTATCGTCCCCGTGGCCCGGTCATCGACCAGGCCTCCTGGTTGCTGGACTGATCAACCAGGCTGTTGGACGCGGCTGCTCGCAGCCTGACATATGAGTCACAGCCTGGTTGATCAGGTATCCTTTTGAGGTGCTTATCCAGTTCTCTCTTGAACACTGTGAGGGGTTTGCCAGTTATGTCCCTTATGTGTAGTGGAAGCGTGTTGAACAGTCTCGGGCCTCTGATGTTGATAGAGTTCTCTCTCAGAGTACCAGTTGCACCTCTGCTTTTCAACGGGGGTATTCTGCACATCCTGCCATGTCTTCTGGTCTCATGTGATGTTATTTCTGTGTGCAGGTTTGGGACCAGCCCCTCTAATATTTTCCACGTGTAAATTATTATGTATCTCTCCCGCCTGCGCTCAAGGGAATACAGATTTAGGCTCTTTAGTCGGTCCCAATAGTTTAGATGTTTTACCGAGTGGATTCTAGCAGTATAGGATCTCTGCACGCTCTCCAGGTCAGCAATTTCACCAGCAGTGAAAGGGGCTGTCATTGTGCAGCAGTACTCCACTCTAGAGAGCACAAGCGTTTTGAAAAGTGTCATCATCGGTATAGCATCTCTAGTGTGAAAAGTTCTTGTTATCCAACCTGTCATTTTTCTTGCAGTTGTGACGGCTACTTTATTGTGTTCTTTAAAGGTAAGGTCTTCCGACATGAGTACACCCAAATCCTTTACATTGCCTTTTCGTTCTATGTTATGATTTGCCTGAGTTTTGTACGTGGTTTCCGTTTTTATATTTTCATTTTTCCATAGCGCATGAGCTGGAACTTGTCTTCGTTAAACACCATATTATTTTCTGTAGCCCATAGAAAGACCTGATCTACATCTGACTGGAGGTTGCCGTGTCCTCTATGTTGCCTACTCTCATGACGATCCTAGTGTCATCTGCAAAGGATGATACAGTGCTATAGGTTGTGTTCTTATCTATGTCCGATATGAGGATGAGTA
>WNGS01074396.1:0-23179 GCA_020271785.1 Procambarus virginalis | reverse complement strand
AATTATATCACCACATGATTTACAGTGACAATTTCCCTCTCCAGGTACTGCCCCAAGTACCTGGCGTGTGCACAGACGGGCGTCTCGCTGCTCCCTAGCCTGGCCGGGCTAGGGGCCCACACAACTTTTCTCTATTCTCTTTTAACTGAGAACCTGTGATACACTGTTAAAGTACTCACGTTTCCGTCCACACATTTCCTCATTTCCAGGCCTTACCACCTGGCTGTCAACACTTAGCTGGCTCCTCGTGCGTCGACAAGATGTGGCCTAGGCTGTCCTGGGAATGTGGCAAGGGGGGTGGCCAAAGGTGGTGGCACCATGTGGCCACTGCGTGGCCTTCAGGAGGGTGGCCAGGGTGGCGCGTGACGTCACAGCACCCCACCCACCCGGGCCGCGCGCGCGGGGTAAGGTGGGTGGGCGGACCGGGCCGGGCCGGGCCGGGCCGGGCCGGGCCGCACGGGTGGCCAGGGGTTGGCCACGTGGGCCTGGTGTTATACACACATGAGGATGGGGAATCACTAACAACCCCATCATACCAGAGCATGACTCGCTTTACACTGGGGTGACAGGGTGACACTGGCCGGCGTCACCTACCACATGGACGACGTCGGGCGGAATTCAAAGTCCAAGTCCCAGTTTCTCGCAAATTTGGGCTCGACACACCCGGGGGCTGGAGTGCCTGCAACATGAGTAAACTGAACGACAGGAGCGATAACAGTGGTGGGGGTGGCAGCCCGCCACCCCCACCTGGACACTCTTCACACCCTGGCTGCCCAATTCAAACTGACTCTTTGGCGGGCCCGAGAGACCACATCCCCCTATTTCTCTCCCCCTACCTTGTCTTGACCAATCAGCAGAAAGCCGGCACTGTCCCTCGTGCCGCTTCCAATAACGGTCTTCGCGCCAAAACTCGGCATAGGAGCAGGGGTGCCTAGACCAATCACACGTGCCCCTCGCCTGTGGCGTGGCGTGACGTCACAAGGAGGGTGAGGCCTAACACAACGTCTCAACGTCTCCCTTGGTGGGGGGGAGGCAGCGTTCGCCCCACTGTCCCCCCTCCACCTCTAACGGTTTTTTGTTATACTACCTCTCTCTGTTTCACAGAACAGGCAAATTTTGCTGTAATTCTCTCTACAGAGCAATCACAGACCTCTAATAGTTTTAACTGACAGCATTTAACATAAGCTTTCATATGACACCCAACAAGTATATGAAATTTTGAAAGCTTCAGTTTCTAGAGTCCTAGAGCGACTAGCCTATTCTAGAAACTAGGAAAACTAGCTGAGGAGAATCTACATCTCCTCACATATAGTAAATCGTCAATTGATCTTCTGATTTGTCTGTAGGATAACGTTTCTATTAACAATATCTTCCAGGACCCTTCCTCCGTTTTATGAGCTGTGGAAAAGAAGTTCCTGTAAAATAGTCTAATGGGGGGTACGGGGTTGTGTTAGTTGTCTCTTCAGAGGTTGCATGGCATTTCACCTTCCTTCTTATGATGTCTTCAAGGAAACCATTGGAGAAGGCCGTTGTTGACTAGGACCTGCCTATCCTACAGAGTTCTTCATCGACTTGCTTCCATCAGTGAGCTGTGGCTGAGAGCACGGTCGACATAAGCATTAACAACACTCCTCTTGTACCTGTCTGGGCAGTCTCTGTTGGCATTGAGGCACATTCCTATGTTTGTTTCCTTAGTGTAGACTGCAGTGTGGAAACCTCCGCTCCTTTCCATGTATGTTACATCTAGAAAGGGTAGTTTCCCATCCTTCTCCATCTCGTAAGTGAAACGCAACACGGAATTCTGCTCAAATGCCTCCTTCAGCTCCTGCAGATGTCTGACATCAGGTACCTGTGTAAAAATGTCGTCAACATACCTGCAGTATATGGCCGGTTTCAAGTTCATATCGACTAAGACCTTTATAGCTGTGTGTGTGTAACCTAAAGTCTTTAGAAATGTAATAAGTTATTACGAAACGCGTTCTAGTGTCGAGTCAGACTAGAAATAAAAATGAATTTTGGAGAACTGATTTTTCAATTACCATCGACAGTGAAAAGAAACATAAGAAATATAGAGAAAATTCGTGTTAGAATTATTAATCTTACTTTTTCGGTCATATTTAATAATATATGTCTACAGGAAAGACTGCTCATGTATAAGCAAGGCACATGCACATGTGGCAAAGGCACATGTATAAAGAAGTAGATGGGGTCGCCATGGGTTCTCCCCTAGGTGTCCTGTTTGCGAACTTCTACATGGGTACCATCGAGAAAAAAGTCTTAGTCGACTTGAACTTGAAACCGGCCATATACTGCAGGTATGTTACCTTGATACCTTGAGGATACCTTGAGGTGCTTCCGGGGCTTATCGTCCCCGCGGCCCGGTCATCGACCAGGCCTCCTGGTTGCTGGACTGATCAACCAGGCTGTTGGACGCGGCTGCTCGCAGCCTGACGTATGAGTCACAGCCTGGTTGATCAGGTATCCTTTGGAGGTGCTTATCCAGTTCTCTCTTGAACACTGTGAGGGGTTTGCCAGTTATGTCCCTTATGTGTAGTGGAAGCGTGTTGAACAGTCTCGGGCCTCTGATGTTGATAGAGTTCTCTCTCAGAGTACCAGTTGCACCTCTGCTTTTCAACGGGGGTATTCTGCACATCCTGCCATGTCTTCTGGTCTCATGTGATGTTATTTCTGTGTGCAGGTTTGGGACCAGCCCCTCTAATATTTTCCACGTGTAAATTATTATGTATCTCTCCCGCCTGCGCTCAAGGGAATACAGATTTAGGCTCTTTAGTCGGTCCCAATAGTTTAGATGTTTTACCGAGTGGATTCTAGCAGTAAAGGATCTCTGCACGCTCTCCAGGTCAGCAATTTCACCCGCAGTGAAAGGGGCTGTCATTGTGCAGCAGTACTCCACTCTAGAGAGCACAAGCGTTTTGAAAAGTGTCATCATCGGTATAGCATCTCTAGTGTGAAAAGTTCTTGTTATCCAACCTGTCATTTTTCTTGCAGTTGTGACGGCTACTTTATTGTGTTCTTTAAAGGTAAGGTCTTCCGACATGAGTACACCCAGATCCTTTACATTGCCTTTTCGTTCTATGTTATGATTTGCCTGAGTTTTGTACGTGGTTTCAGTTTTTATATTTTCATTTTTTCCATAGCGCATGAGCTGGAACTTGTCTTCGTTAAACACCATATTATTTTCTGTAGCCCATAGAAAGACCTGATCTACATCTGACTGGAGGTTCGCCGTGTCCTCTATGTTGCCTACTCTCATGAAGATCCTAGTGTCATCTGCAAAGGATGATACAGTGCTATAGGTTGTGTTCTTGTCTATGTCCGATATAAGGATGAGAAAAAGTACTGGAGCAAGCACAGTACCCTGGGGGACTGAGCTCTTAACGGTTGACGGGTTGGATTTTATTTTGTTGACTATTACACATTGGGTTCTGTTGGTCAGGAAATTGTAGATCCATCTGCCTACTTTTCCGGTAATTCCTTTTGAGCGCATTTTATGGGCAATAACACCATGGTCACATTTATCAAAAGCTTTTGCAAAATCTGTGTAAATTACATCAGCGTTTTGTTTGTCTTCCATAGCATCTAATGCCATATCATAGTGGTCCAGCAACTGCGACAGGCAAGAGCGCCCTGTTCTGAAACCATGTTGTCCGGGGTTATGGAGATGCTGTGATTCCATGTATTTTGTGATCTTACTTCTTAGCACTCTCTCAAAAATTTTTATGATGTGCGATGTTAGTGCTATCGGTCTGTAATTTTTTGCCTCTGCCTTATTTCCCCCTTTATGAAGTGGTGCTATCTCTGCTGTTTTTAGTATATCAGGAATAACGCCAGTATCTAGGCTTTGTCTCCACAGAATGTGAAGGGCCTGCGATATCTGCAGGAGCGACATCTGCAGGAGCTGAAGGAGGCGTTTGAGCAGAATTCTGTGTTGCGTTTCACTTACGAGATGGAGAAGGATGGGAAGCTGCCCTTTCTAGATGTAACAGTCATGGAAAGGAGCGGAGGTTTCTACACTGCAGTCTACACTAAGGAAACAAACATAGGAATGTGCCTAAATGCCAACAGTGACTGCCCAGACAGGTACAAGAGGAGTGTTGTTAACGCTTATGTCGACCGTGCTCTCAGCCACAGCTCAGAATGGAAGCAAGTCGACGAAGAACTCTGTAGGGTAAGGCAGGTCCTAGTCAACAACGGCTTCTCCAATGGTTTCATTGAAGACATCATAAGAAGGAAAGTGAGACGCCATGCAACCTCTGAAGAGACAACTAATACAACACCTATACCCCCTATTAGACTATTTTACAGGAACTTCTTTTCCACAGCTCATAAAACGGAGGAAAGGATCCTGAAAGATATTGTTAATAGAAATGTTATCCCTACAGACAAAAATCAGAAGATACAACTAACGATTTACTATAAAACCAAGAAAACGGCCAGCCTACTCATGAGAAACTCTCCAGACACGGAGCAGAACGCTCTAAAAGAGACCAACGTCGTCTATGCCTTCAAATGCCCTCTTGGGGACTGCAAGCCTCAAAAAACTCAGATAATAGGCAAGACAACAACATCTCCTTCCAGGCGTTTAACGATGCATAAGCAACAGGGCTCCATTAAGGAACATATAATCTCTTCCCACAACCAAACCATCACCAGAGAAATCTTAGCAAACAACACAGAAGTCATTGATAGATACAGCGACAGCAGGCGGCTTGACATCTGCGAGGCACTACACATCAAGAAGTCAACACCAGCAATCAACAGCCAATTAACGCAAAACTATATTCTACCCACTTCAAGACTCTGCTCCAATATAGAAGCATCAAGAAATATGGGCCAATAGGCCTTCTGCAGTTACAAATCTATACCCATTGTTCCGTGTTCTGTGTTTTGTTGAAAGTTTGTTTTTCACCCCACTATTGTATTACATCACCTCACCCAAATGCAGGTATAAGTGCCAATGCTGTTCAGTCATAAGTTGTGTGTGGATAAACTGAAGTCTTTGAAAATGTAATAAGTTTTACGAAACACGCTCTAGTGTCGCGTCAGACTAGAAATAAAAATGAATTTTGGAGAATTTATTTTTCATTTACCGTCAACAGTAAAAAGAAACATAAGGAAGATCGAGAAAATTCGTGTTAGAATTATTAATCTTACTTTTTCGGTCATATTTAATAATATATATATATATATATATATATATATATATATATATATATATATATATATATATATATATATATATATATATATATATATATATATATATATATATATATATATATATGTCGTACCTAGTAGCCAGAACGCACTTCTCAGCCTACTATGCAAGGCCCGATTTGCCTAATAGGCCAAGTTTTCATGAATTAATGCTTTTTCGACTACCTAACCTACCTAACCTAATCTAATCTAACTTTTTCTGCTACCTAACCTAACCTATAAAGATAGGTTAGGTTAGGTTAGGTTAGGTAGGGTTGGTTAGGTTCGGTCATATATCTACGTTAATTTTAACTCCAATAAAATAAAATTGACCTCATACATAATGAAATGGGTAGCTTTATCATTTCATAAGAAAAAAATTAGAGAAAATATATTAATTCAGGAAAACTTGGCTTATTAGGCAAATCGGGCCTTGCATAGTAGGCTGAAAAGTGCGTTCTGGCTACTAGGTACGACATATATATATATATATATATATATATATATATATATATATATATATATATATATATATATATATATATATATATATATATATATATATATATATATATCAATGGATATGTTCGGTGGTTCAAAATCGCTAATCTCCGAAAGTTCTTCACCGATTTTCTTGAAATTTTCACACAACGTTTCATTCACATCCGAGCGGGTTTTTATATACATACTATATAGATGTCACGTCAGTGGCAGAAAAAAAACATGCTTTTTTAGAAATGCTGTGTTTTTCGTATGTTTTTCAAGTGGGGAAACTCTTCTAAACCTCTTTATTGATTGCTTTGAAATCTTGACACAACATTGCATTCGAATAGGTGAGTATTTATATATACCGACTATATACATGACTCACCTGTGACAGGAAAAAACATGCTTTTTTTAAAAAACAGCGCCATCTGTAGGACAACACACGCAGCAATCTCCGAAACTTCTTCACCGATTGTTTTGAAATTTTGACACGACGTTCCTTTCAAATATATTTGTGTTTAGATTTACCTACTATTTAAATGCTACAACTGTGAGAGGTAAAAACAATCAATTAAAAAAAACAGCACCATCTGTTGCACGTGACAGCAGCATACGATATACAAGATATGTTACGGTTCAATTTCAATGTATCCGATTGCAGTGATATATGAATTTTCATAGATTTTTATTTATTTTCATTTTGATTTACTTATTTTGTGTGACATTGCGTTGGAATTCAGCTATGTTGTTTACCATACCGTTCAATTCGTGGGTATAGCTAATTTGTTTCTTTTTTCATTGTTTTTCATTCAATTTTTTAACTGTTCATTTTTTCCAGTGCAATTGCTGTTGAAATTGAGCTGTGTCGATTGATTGGCATTTGAATTTAAATATTTCGTTAGTATTTTTAGTTTTTGTTTTGAAAAGAAGAAAATAGACAACTCGTTTATTACAAAGCTGCCAATGTGCAGCAAACAGCTATGAATCCACCGGCTACAACAACGTTAACTACGTTATTCACGTTATGTCAAAATGACGCGTTTGCGAAAACATTGCTGTATTCGGAAGTGCCTTCGTATTACACATGGAATGCCAGAAGAAAATAATTTGAACGACGTAAACAAGGAGAGCGAGTCGAAAGACAACCTGGCATATTCAAACAAACTATGATAGGCAGACTGTACACCGTGCATTCCAATTAAGATGAATGCTTCTTTCTTCACATGCGGCGGTAATGTGCCCGGTCCAACATCTTTCCAGCAACTGAGATTTATCAGCGGCATAACACATGCCACTTTCCATAGTGCATGTCAAACTCTGAATTTATTGGAGAATGACCGACACTGGGATGTATGCATTAATGGCACGTCCATCACCTCACATCCAAATCTACTTTGTACATTGTTTGCAATCATATTGACCACTGGCTCTCCTTTATCTCCAACAGAGTATGGGAGAAACACAAATCGCACATGGCTGAAGATATTGTCTGACGAATACACAAGGAAAATTTAAATATGAACATGAATTTCGCAGCAGAAATCTACAATGAAGCATTGATAATGATTGAAGATTTGTGCTTAGAAATCGTGAACAAAGTTCTCAATCAGTTGGGAATGCCATCACCAAATCGATCTACTGCTGCTTCGTTCAATGTAGAATTGTCGTGAACAAAATTACAACACAGGTGATTTGTTGTATGTGCAATCAAATATTCTTAAGCTAATGCTTGAGCGAAAAGGCATTTACGATCAAATAATTCAAAACTGTCAATAACAGCTTTGGAGAAATCTTCTAAAATGCATCAGAAGGAACTGTAAAACCTTTCTCATTGGATCAGGACCCTCTCTCTTTAGATCTCTCTAAATCTGGACCCCAAGCAACACTTTTGATTGATTGTTTGCAAACAGGTCCTAGTCTATCTCGGAAATTGTATGACATACTGCTGAAGTTTAGAATTAACAAATATGTGTACTCAGCAGATAAAATTATGGCTTTTCTAAGAATTGGCTTACAGGAAGAAGATAGACATTTCACTAAATTTCTAAGGGTAGAGAACACAGAAGATCTAAATAGTCCTAATGTGACTTACAGATTCTCTTCTGTACTCTTCGGTGCTATGTCTAGCCCATTTCTGCTGCAAGCAATTCTAGATACTCATCTGCAAAAATCATTAAGTCCCTGTAAGGCTGAAATCAGTCTGAATGTATACATAGATATTTTCAGAGAGACAGTTAACAGTACAACTGAACTGTTACAAGTATATCAAGAGGCCAACAAGGAGCTGCAAGGTGTCAACATCCCACTACAATCATGGGCCTCTAATAATGCGACACTGAATAATTAAATAACAAAAGTTTACCCTGAATATCTCGTACCAGAATCACAAAAAGTGTTAGGTATGGAATGGCACCTAATCTCAGACACCATATCAATCAAATCAGTGCCAGTAAACTATTGCAGTGCTTCAAAAACGGATTTGCTATCACAGGCTAGCAAAGTTTTCGACCCACTTGGTCTATTAAACCCTTTAACAATCAAATGGCGTTTATTGGTGCAAGAAGCTTGGAAAACAAAAGTTGGTTATAATGATCCACTACCACTCCTGTTACGAAAAGCTTGGATGGAGATGGCTCATGAACAAACTTTAGCAGAACAGATAATCTTTCAAAGACACATAGTCGAGGAAAATGATGAAGTAACACTACATGTATTCGCAGACTCGTCAGCCAGAGCTTTTAGAGCTTGTGCTTACTTAATGACTACCTATTAATTATATCTAATCACCTGTAAGGCCATAGTTGCTCCATTATAAAAGAGGCCTTTGCCTCAGATGGAACAAACTGCATTGCTAACTGGCACACGCTTAGCAGTGCATATCAAACAAGTCTTGTCTACCATGAAATCATGAACATCAACGATGTCATTATATGGTCTGGCAATGATGCTGTCTTGCAATGAGTACAAAATGATAACTGTCCGACACCGTATGTGAGAAATCTCGTCTCAGAAATTAAAGAAATTTCTGCAGGCTTTCCATTGTTGCATGTACCAACAAAAAATAATCCAGCTGATCTTTTATCAAGGAATGATGACGTTTAGACAGTTAGCAAAGGCAGATATTTGGTTTCATGGGCCTCGATGGTTAGTGAACGGTAGTTGGCCGGAACTAAAGCCACGTGTCATTACGACACAAACCATAACTACCACCAGGCAGCAAGCTCAAACATTCGTCCTAGACTGTACTCGTCACTCCTTCCGTATCAAATTAATCAAAGTAACACAAAACGTGTTTCATTATCTCATTGAAAGGGGCATAAATTATACCTTTCCTGAAGCACTTATCTATTGGTTAAGACAAGCCCAGAGAGAAATGTATGGGAATGACTATGAAGATCTTCCGCATAAGTTAAAACACAATCTCGGTCTGTGGATGGACCAAGAGAATCACAACATTCTGCATTGTGGAGGGAGACTTAAACATGCAGATATCAATCTAGATACTATGCATCCACGGCTTTTACCAAAGAATCTTTGGATCACAATGTTGATTGTGTTACATACACATCAACAAATCATCAAGCATGGAGGAGTGCTAGATAAACTCACACATCTCAGACAACATTATTGGATTCCTCAAGGAAAATAGTCAGTCAAATCAATCTTGAAAAATTGCATGATATGCCAAGAGTACGATGCAAGAATAATGCCCGTATCCAGGGGCTACCACCCCTACCAAAGGAACAAGTGGTCCATCTACATCCTTTCGAGACGTCAGAAGTAGATTATACAGGAGCCATATACCTAACAGGGACTGCAGATAAGCAACTTTTTAAGGCTTACATTTGTCTGTTCACCTGTGCTACCACCAGAGCCGTACATCTAGAGGTAACACCCGACATGACTGCACAATCATTTTTCCAGGCTTTCCACAGATTCGCAGCACGCTGATCATGCCCTAAACTAATGATTTCTGATAACAGAGCAAACTTGGTAGCTGGGGAAGCATGTCTATTGGAAATCTGTTCCCATCCTGCAGTTACTTCCACACTAGAACAGCGTCATAGCAGATGAAAATTTATCCCTCCGAGAGCCCCATGACACTGAGGATTTTATGAACGGTTAATGAACTGTCAAAAAATCCTTGAGAAATTTTCTACACCGTTAGAAAATCAATCTTCATGAACTCTACACAGCAATCATGGAAATAGAATCCAGGGTGAATAACCATCCATATACTTGTCTGATGATCCTACTCAACATGAGCCATTAAGTCCTGCCCACCTGATGTATGGAAGACTTTTGACACCAATACCATCTATAGTGAATGATTAGATCAAAGATCCCTCATATGTGGGTCAAAGCGAATTGGTTTAGGGGTATAAGCATCTGTCCAGCATAATCCAAAAATTGGATGATGAATGCACAAAAGAATATCTTGCATCTCTACGAGAACATCACTATGGGGCCAAAGTCCCTCTAATATATCTAATCTCCAACCTGGCGATGTTTTCGTGGTTGACAATGGCTGACTGGCCTAGGGCTGACTGGCCATTGGGTAAAGTCGTCCCTGTCCCTCCAGAAACCCAGGGTATTTTGAGAATAGTCAAAATCCTGTCTAAAGGAACTACTTTCCTAACGACATTGGATAAACTCACCCACATGGAATCAGTGAGTCAGCTACAGTTTGATCCTGGGAGACCCCAGAACCTCTAACTCCACATGACCCACAGACTCCTTACAGGCACACTCGTTGACAACGGACAGCCGCACAAAGTGCAAGCAAAATTTCCACTTGTATTATCAATCCGATGGAGAGTAAATTAACATTATGGTTACTATAGTCCTTAATATTGGACTCTGTGCCAGTTCTCTCCCTCTGGAAGATGTGGGAAATTTTACCCACTATATATTACTGTCTAAGAAAAATATTATTTCTATATCATATTTAAATCATATCAAAATCATCTCAGAATCACTACAGATTCACTATAACCTACATTTGGATCCTACAGGACAATGCCACCTATAATCTCGTACACCATAGGACCCTATTGTTGCCTACGTGACAAGTTGCATGATTTCTCAAAAATCTAGAAGCTTTCAGAAGAATATTATTAATTAAGAAACTATTGGAACAATCAATCAATTTCCAGTAGGGATGAAATCAAATCTATATAAAAAAATGGAAATGTTCGTTTGTTCAAAATCGCTAATCTCCGAAAGTTCTTCCCCGATTTTCTTCAAATTTTAACACAACGTTCCATTCACATCCGAGCAGGTTTTTATATACATACTATATAGATGTCACGACTGTGACGGGAAAAAGCATGTGTTTTTTTTTAAATGCTGTGTTTTTCAAGTGAGGGGAAATCTTCGAAACCTCTTTACCGAATGCTTTGAAATTTTAACACAACATTGCATTTGAATAGGCGATGGTTTTTATGTTTCTACTATATACATGACTAACTTGTGACAGGAAAAACATGTTTCTTTGTAAAACAGCGCCATCTCTAGGACGTATGAGCAACACACGCTGTAATCTCTGAAAGTTCTTCACCGATTGTTTTGAAATTTTGATACAACGTTCCTTTCGAATATGTGTGTGTTTAGCTATACCTACTATTTAGATGCCACAACTGTGACAGGTAAAAACATGCATGTTTTGAAAAACAGCTCCATCTGTTGCACGTAAGAGCAACAGACGATAAGGAAAATATGTTATGATTCAGTTTCAATGTTTCCGATTGCATTGATATATTGAATTTTCATAGATTTTTATTTATTTTCATTTTGATTTAGTTATTTTGTGTAACATTGCATTGGAACTGAGTTGTGTTGTTTACCATACCGTTCATTTCGTGGGTATAGCTAATTCGTTTCTAGTTTTCATTGTTTTTATTTCCGTTTTTTAACTGTTCTTATTTTTCAGTGCTATGGATGGCGAAATTGAGCTGTGTCGATTGATCGGCGTTTGAATTGAAATATTTCGTTAGTTTTTTTTGTTTTTGTTTTGAAAACAAGAAAATGGACAACACACTTATTTCACAGCTGCAAATGTGCAACAAACAGCTATGAATCCACCGGCTACAACAACGTTAACTGCTTTATTCACGTCATGTCAAAATGACGCGTTTGCGAAAACATTGCTGTATTCGGAAGTGCCTACATATTACACATGGAATGCCAGTAGCAAATCATTTGAACGAAATAAACGAGGAGAGCGAATCGACGGACAAACTGGCATATTCAAACAAACTACCGTGCATTCCAATCAAGATGAATGCTTCTTTCTTCGCAAGCTGTTGGTAAATGTCCCCGGTCCAACGTCTTTCCAGCAATTGAGATTTGTCAGCGGCGTAACACATGCCACTTTCCGTAGTGCATGTCAAGCTCTGAATTTATTGGAGAACGACCGACACTAGGATGTATGCATTAATGACATGTCCAACACGTCACATCCAAAGCAAATTCGTGCATTGTTTGCAATCATATTGACCACTGGCTCTCCTTTATCTCCAACAGAGTATGGGAGAAACACAAATCGCACATGGCTGAAGATATTGTCTGACGAATACACAAGGAAAATTTAAATATGAACATGAGTTTCACAGCAGAAATCTACAACGAAGCATTGATAATGATTGAAGATTTGTGCTTAGAAATCGCGAACAAAGTTCTCAATCAATTGGGAATGCTGTCACCAAATCGATCTGCTGCTGCTTCGTTCAATGTTGAATTGCGTCGTGAACAAAATTACTACACGGGTGATATGTTGCCGTATGTGCAATCAAATATTCTTAAGCTAACGCTTTAGCGGAAAGGCATTTACGATCAAATAATTCAAACTGTCAATAACGGGGTTATGAGAAATCTTCTAAGATGCGCCAGGAGGAACTGTATAACCTTTCTAATTAGATTGATTTTGGCAGCATTTCAGTCCCTAAATGGCATAACCTTAGCTCTTGCATCGTCCGAGACAGCTGCGACATTGCTACCAGGTGGAAGAACTGCTACTTCAGCTTTGAAATTGCCATTGAACATGCAATTCATTAAAACTCCCACATGCAACATTTCCAAAGCATTCGGCATGGGAAAAGTATTGCAGAAATGTAAACTTATTGTTTGAGATGAATGCACAATGGCCCACAAAAAATCGCTCGAGGCTCCTGATCGATCATTGCAAGATTTGCGTGGAAACCTCAGACCATTTGGGAATGCATTAATATTGCTTGCAGGACATTTCATGAAGTCATTACCTGTAATTCCTCGATCGACACCAACGCACGAAATAAATTCTTGCCTGAAATACTCTACTTTGTGGCACCACGTGAAGATGTTAAAATTAACTACAAATATACGTTTCCAACTGCAAAACGACTCATCAGCTGAGATATTCTCACATCAATTTCTGGAAATTGGGAATGGAAAATTGGCAGTCACATACAAGTCCGTCGACACTGTGGTGGAAGCAGATGAAGCGGTTAATTATCCAACAGAATTTTTAAATTCACTCGATCTGCCAGGGATACCACCACCGCACGAATTGCAATTAAAAATCAGCGTGCCAATTATCATATTACGAAATATCAACCAGCCAAAGTTTTGCAATGACACGCGGCTTGCAGTAAAAAATTATTCAGCAACGTCGTAGAAGCAACAATCTTGACAGGACCTTTTAAAGATGAAGATATCCTCATTCCCCACATTCCTATGATTCCAACGAATTTGTCATTTCAATTTAAGAGATTGTAATTCCCAATTTGATTAGCGTTTGCAATCAACATCAACAAAGCTCAGGGCCAATCTTTAGAATTGTGCAGTTTAGATCTCGACACAGATTGCTTCTCACATGGACAATTATATGTTAAGTGCTCTAGAGTTGTCAATCAGACAATCTCTATATCTTCACAGACAGTGGAACAAGAAAAAATATTGTATGCCCACAAACATTGTGAAATTAAACATGCTATAAACGTGCATTTTCTCTTTTCTTTCTTTTCCATTTAACCAGACGCGTGGCGGGTACAGCTAGTCCTAAATACGAATCAATAGTACTAGCAAGTACTACTTATAATGAACAAATAATGTGTAGTGTAGTGTAGCGTTACTACTTATAACCTTTATATATTATATCTACTTATATTATAATCACATCTTAAGTCAGTTATATGTCTAGACAGTAAAACTAATCAATAAATATGAATTGAAAACTACCCACTCTAAGGGAGAGGGGAAGCCAACTCGAGAGTGAAGTGCCCCGAAGGGAGAAATCATTTGTTTACATACAGAGTGACAATGTGTGACGGTGCCTTGCGAAACTAATTTTGTAAAGGACACCATAATAACATATATTTATCACCAGTGATTACTCTCAAGAACTGGGGAAGAACCTGGACAATATGTACACGGAAAAATTCCTAGTACTTTATCTAAATAAGAGTGTAGAGTGGGGCACACCAAGTAACGCCACCACCAACACCTATCTTATCCGACTGAAATGCAATTAAGGACATAATCAACATGAACTGAACATGCTGTGAACATTTTGCAGAACATGTAAGAGAAGGTGAAAACATGAGGAAGAACATGAGATGAAGATAAAAACATGACAAAGAACATGAACGAGAATGAACATTAAACTTGTGAAGAACATTCTAAATACATTGAGAACATTAATATTGAATATATGCGTTGTACAGAGAACATATGACAAAGTTGTGAAGAACATGCTAAGAACATTATGAGAACAAGTAAACGAACAGAAAATATGATTACAATGTGCAGAGAACATTATGAGAATATGACAAAGATCGCAGAAAAAACGGAGAAACTAATGAAAATATGAACTGAACATGATGTGAACATTTACAGAACATGGAGTGAACACAGAAAACATGGAAGAGAATGCGCAGAACACAGTGAAAAAAATTACAAATACAGCAGGATTATTGAAGGTTTGGATAAGTTGGGCAATGGGCGAGATGAAGGGGGAGGTAAAGGATGAGAAGGTAAGGGGGGAAGGTAAAGGATGTGGGGAGATAAGGGCAAAAGGGAGTTGGGGAAGGTAAGAGAGGATGAATGAACTGTGGCCTGGAAGGTAAGGGATGAGAAGGTAAGGGCGGAAGGTAAAAGGTGTAGGGTGATAAGGGCGAAAGAGAATTGGGGAAGGGAAGAGAGGGGAAAGGTAAGGGGGTGGTGGAGGTAAGGGAGGGAAAAGGTAAGGTGTGATTTGACCGTGTGATTATTACATAGCTGAGTAAACAAAGGATATGGAAGGTAAGGTGTGATATGACCGGGTGATTTGTATCACGGTGTGTACTCACCCAGTTGTGTTTGCGGGGGTTGAGCTCTGGCTCTTTGGTCCCGCCTCTCAACCGTCAATCAACAGGTGTACAGGTTCCTGAGTCTATTGGGTTCTATCATATCTACACTTGAAACTGTGTATGGAGTCAGCCTCCACCACATCACTTCCTAATGCATTCCATTTGTCAACCACTCTGACACTAAAAAAGTTCTTTCTAATATCTCTGTGGCTCATTTGGGCACTCAGTTTCCACCTGTGTCCCCTTATGCGTGTGCCCCTTGTGTTAAATAGCCTGTCTTTATCTACCCTATCAATTCCCTTCAGAATGTTGAATGTGATGATCATGTCCCCCCTAACTCTTCTGTCTTCCAGCGAAGTGAGGTTTAATTCCCGTAGTCTCTCCTCGTAGCTCATACCTCTCAGTTCAGGTACTAGTCTGGTGGCAAACCTTTGAACCTTTTCCACTTTTGTCTTATGCTTGACTAGATATGGACTCCATGCTGGGGCTGCATACTCCAGGATTGGCCTGACATATGTGGTATACAAAGTTCTGAATGATTCTTTACACAAGTTTCTGAATGCCGTT
Source organism: Procambarus virginalis (assembly GCA_020271785.1). Taxonomy (NCBI): domain Eukaryota; kingdom Metazoa; phylum Arthropoda; class Malacostraca; order Decapoda; family Cambaridae; genus Procambarus; species Procambarus virginalis. The sequence continues at coordinate 7,583 of WNGS01074396.1, read as the reverse complement.
CGTATGTTGGCCAGCCTGGCATATGCCGCTGATGTTATCCTCTTGATATGGGCTGCAGGAGACAGGTCTGGCGTGATATCAACCCCCAAGTCCTTTTCTTTCTCTGACTCCTGTAGAATTTCCTCTCCCAGATGATACCTTGTATCTGGCCTCCTGCTCCCTACACCTATCTTCATTACATTACATTTGGTTGTGTTAAACTCTAACAACCATTTGTTCGACCATTCCTTCATCTTGTCTAGGTCTTCTTGAAGCGTTAAACAGTCCTCTTCTGTCTTAATCCGTCTCATAATTTTGGCATCGTCTGCAAACATTGAGAGAAATGAATCTATACCCTCCGGGAGATCATTTACATATATCAGAAACAAGGTAGGACCGAGTACAGAGCCCTGTGGGACTCCACTGGTGACATCATGCCAATCGGAGGTCTCATCCCTCACCGTAACTCTCTGCTTCCTATTGCTTAGGTACTCCCTTATCCACTGGAGCCCCTTACCAGCTACACCTGCCTGTCTCTCCAGCTTATGTACCAGCCTCTTTTGCGGTACTGTGTCAAAGGCTTTCCGACAATCCAAGAAAATGCAGTCCGCGACAGTCCAAGAAAATGCAGAAATATACAGTCTGTGTATATTAGCTCGTTAGTTATTATTTACGTGGCTGAGTAAAAAAGGGATATAAAAGGACAGGATGTTTACTTTTGATAAAGGTGATAGACAGAAGAGCATCTTGACCTGATTTAATTTTGATGAATACTGAACTAAAGCGGAGGACATGAGTTGGAGCGGGGAACGGGAGCAAGAACTTGCTTACTGGCTCGGTCTGATTTATTAAGTCTAAAATAAAACGTGTTTAAATTTTAGGGATGCTGTATTGTTAGTATTGAATCTACAACAGTGGACTAAGGCAGGGAACGGGAACAAGAACTTGCTTACTGACTTGATTTGACTTACTATGTCTGAAATATGACTATTTAAAATTGGGCTATTAGTAGCAAAAATGCCCTTATAAATGCGGTCTCTGGCAAATTTTGGTCTTAAAATGGTCTCTGTCAAATTATTTGATCTCGACTGGACTCTGACTAATTTTCTATCTTACAGCTGGACTGTGAAATTTGGGTCTCAAACTAGACTCTGATGAAAATTGGTCTGAAAATGGACTCTGAATATTTTCGGGCATAGTCTCTGACTAATTTTGATCTTTAACTGATCGCTGTCATATTTCTGAACTTTTACTGGACTCTGAATATTTTCAGGCCCAAACTGGTCTTAAATGGTCTCTGAATAATTTTCGCTTTTTTTTTTCAACTGGTCTATGAATAATTTTGGGCACAAACTGGATTCTGACTATTTTTGGACTGAAAATGATCTCTGAATAATTCCGGTCTTAAACTTGTAAATAAACTTCATTGATTACATGAACTCTGAAATATTTTCATAAAACTGAACTCTGAAAAATTTTGAATTTCCTCCATAAGAATCCTTTAAGAACTTATGAGGGATTTTCTAAGAAAACAAATATTGACTGTAGAGTTTATTCTCAGTATGAAGGACTATTCATGACGTCTGATGTAGCCGGGAAATGGAATTTATTGCCTGTCTCTACTTCCTCATCACAATCGACTTGAGAATGGTCCAGGACGGACCGAAACGTCGTCGTCCCTTCACCTTCTAGTGTGTGGTCTGGTCAACATACTTTAGCCACGTTATTGTGACTCATCGCCTGCAATGGAACATTTAGTTACTTATATAGAAATATACTCGTTTGTAAGTAAGCATTTTACTTAAAAGAATACAGTCTAAAATATCCGCATATGACCGTAGAGTTTATTCTCAATATAAAGGGAGCAGACTATGCCCTGACTTTCCTATAACAAACTTCTATGAACTGAAATTATTTTCCTCATAAGAATTCTTTAACTCCAAATCGGAAATTTATAAGTAAACGTGACACCTTATGAGTAACTGCCTAAAAACAAAAGACGGGGACTGCTGGAGCTTCTATTTTCCGGCACCAAAAAACAAGGGGCCGCTGACAATGACTGACGGACTGGTGGCAGGTAGCCTTATGGTCAGGTGTTGAGGGCATCGGGGCAGGTAGCCTGAGGCAACTTAATGACTCAGGTGTTGAAGGTCATATTGATAACGAAGTCTCGGTTGGTCTGCACCTGCATTAACAGCTCTGATGAATAGTTTGATATGTTTTGGTGCAAAAAATGTCTAAATATACAATGTCTAAAAATGAAATATAATGAGCTGTACAAAAATATGAATGAACGATGAGGGAATGTGAGGTAGGGACTGTGAGGTAAGGTCGGAGACAGGTAAAGCGTGGGTAAGGGGGAATGGCGGGCCACATAATGTGGCGACTGTAAGGTAAGGTAGGCTTGGTGGTGTCTTGCAGGGGGGGGGGAAGGGAGGGGGGTGTGAGGTAAGGTAGAAACAAGTGACGCGGTGGGGGGAGGGGGGTGGGCCGGCCGATTAATGGCGTCTGATGTAGCCGGAAAATGGAACTTTTACTTTCTTATATAGAAATATATTCGCTTGGAAGTAAGAAGTTCTACTTAAAGCATACAGTCTAAAATAGGAACATACGTACAAAAGTAACTGCAGTAGGCCTATTGGCCCATACGAGGCAGCACCTATTTATGAACACCCAATCCCACTCACATACATGTCCAACCCACGTTTGAAACAATCTAGGGACCCCACCTCCACCACGTTACGCAGTAATTGGTTCCACAAATCAACAACCCTGTTACCGAACCAGTATTTACCCAAGTCTTTCGTAAATGTAAACTTATCCAATTTGTACCCATTGTTGTGATCTGTCTTGTGTTGATACTTTTAATACCCTATTATTATCCCCTTTGTTATGTTCATTCATCCACTTGTAAACCTCTATCATGTCACCCCTAACTCTTTGCCTTTCTAGTGAATGCAATTTAAGCTTTGTTAATCTCTCTTCATATGAGAGGTTTGTAATTTGGGGAATTAAATTTGTCATCATACACTGGACACCTTCAAGTGAATGTATATCCGTTCTATAATACGGCGACCAAAACTGAACTGCATAATCTAAATGGGGCCTAACCAGAGCAAGATAGAGCTAAAGAACAACACCAGGTGTCTTGTTACTAACGCTTCGATTAATAAATCCCAGTGTCCTATTTGCCTTATTACGGACATTCATGCATTGATCCATAAGTTTTAAATTCTTATTAATCATAACTCCCAGATCCCTTTCGCAATCTTAACACCATCTATCTTGAGATGATTTCGGGGTTTAGTGTCCCCGCGGCCCGGTCCTCGACCAGGGCCTCTACCCCCAGGAAGCAGCTCGTGACAGCTGACTAACTCCCAGGTACCTATTTACTGCTACGTAACAGGGGCATCAGAGTGAAAGAAACTCTGCCCATTGTTTCTTGCCGGTGCCCGGGAGCGAATCCAGGACCACAGGATCCAGTGTTCTGTCCGCTCAGCCACAAGCTGTCAGGTGCTGTCACAGAGAGAGGTTGTGTTAGCTGGAGCTCCGAGTGAAGCAATATTATTCAGCAATAATGGAGGGTTTGGTGAGGGAGTTGGTGAGTCTGGTTGGAGCTCTGAGGACAGAGCTGGATTCGTTGCGGGAGGAGGTAAGGCAGCTTAAGCAACGACAGGATGAAGCAAAGGAGGAGACCGGCATTAGGGAGACCCCGTCTTGGCATATTGTAAAAGACAGGGGTCTTAAGAAGACCTTGGCAAAAAAGACACCTAATACCATAAAGATTACAAACTCATTTGATGTGTTGGAGGACGAGTGCTGTGGTGAACCTATGGTTCAGCGTGGAGGTAAGGGCATAGCGGCGAGGAACATTGAAGCGCGGGTCCCTCAAAGTGCCCCAAGAGAAAAGGGAGGATCGAAGCGAATTTTGGTTGTGGGAGATTCCCAGGTGAGGTATTTGGACAGAACGTTTTGTGCCAGAGATAAAGGGAACAGATTAAGGGTTTGCTATCCTGGAGCTGGTATTGGTGATATTGTTGGAAACATGAAAATATTATGACGGGAAATGGGAGCAAACCCATTATTTGTATTAGTGTAGGGGGTAATGATGTTGGGAGAGTTAGAAGTGAGGAACTAATACTGAAATTCAAGACAGCAATAGAATTAGTTAGGAGCAAGGGAGGAATCCCGATCATATGTGGCATTCTTCCAAGAAAGGGAGTGGGAAATGAATGGATGTCGAGGGCACTTGGTGTCAATTGCAGGCTGGAAAGATATTGCAAATCTAATGCAATATCTTATATAGACAACTGGGAACACTTCTATGGAAGAAATGAAATGTATGCTCGGGATGGGGTGCATCTATCGAGAGCTGGGGTTGTTGCTGTTGCAAACTCGTTGGAAGAAGTGGTTAGAGGTGTTTGTTTGGGTTTAAACTGTTAGTAGATAGAGGTATGGGAATTGATTTGGAGGAAGGATGTAATAAAAGTATGTGTTTGCGGGAGAAAGGAATTGGCAAAATGATCAGGGAAAGAGAAGGGCCTCAAAATTCACTTAGGGTATATTACACAAACAGTAGAAGTCTAAGAAATAAAATTAACGAATTAAATGCTCTTGTCTGCACAGAAAAAATAGATATTATTGCACTTACCGAAACGTGGATGAATGTTGATAATAGAGAACTATTAGCCGAATATCAAATAAATGGATTTAAACTATTTCACACAGATAGATATATTAGACGAGGTGGTGGAGTAGCCATATACGTTAGGGACAATTTGAAATGTAGTCTCAAAGAGGGAATCAAAACTGAGCCACACACAGAAACTATTTGGATAGAATTAAACGAAAAAGCAAATAATATTATAATTGGAGTTATATATAGGCCACCAAATTTAGACAGAATGGAAGCAAAGCATCTATGGGATGAAATATCTAGGGCATCTAGATCTAACAGTATTTATGTCATGGGTGACTTTAATTTGAGTGGAATAAACTGGTTGAACAAAACAGGGAATAGTGAAGCAGAAGATTTTCTAGAATTAATTGACGATTGCTTTCTTACGCAACACATTAAGGAACCAACACGGGAAAATAATATTTTAGATTTAGTGTTAACTAACAGGGAAACACAAATTAATGACATCGAAATAGGGAGTGAGCTAGGGAACAGTGATCACAAAGAAATCAGATTTGGCATAGAATGGAATAGACCTGTAGGAGAAAATTCTGTTAAAGTGCCAGATTTTCGAAAAGCTGATTTTAATAGCCTAAGAAATTTTTTGGGTCAAATTGATTGGAAAGTCTTGGGTATGGGGTGTGGGCCGGTCTTGGAGCGAGACATGAACCCAGCGATAGGTGATGTAAATGGGGATTTCGATGTGGATTCAATATATAACGTATTTAAGAATATTCTAAACAAAGCACAGGAACGTAGTATACCACACAAATTGAATAGATCGATTACTAATGACCCAAAGTGGATAACAAAGAATTTGAAGAATCTTATAGGTAAAAAGAGAGCTTGGTACAAGAGGATTAAAAATGGGGAGGTCACTTTAGAACAGGAATTCGTACAACTGGTTAAAATGTTAAAAAAGAGATAAGGAAAGCAAAAAGAAACTATGAAGTTCGTATAGCAGGGCAAGCAAAGACAAATCCTAAAGGTTTTTTCAGTTATATCGAACTAAGACTAGGGAAAGGATAGGTCCATTAAAAACTGAGACAGGTCAAATAACAGATAGTGATGAAGAGATGAGTAGTATTTTTAATAAATATTTTGTATCTGTATTTACTAAAGAGGAACTTAACAATATGCCTTCAGCCGAACAAGTCTATGTGGGTGGGGACGAGGACAGGTTGACGAGTTTAGCAGTTACCAGGGAGGATGTTCTTAAACAAATAGTAAAACTCAAACCAAACAAATCCCCAGGGCCGGATGAAGTGTTTGCCAGAGTGCTGAAAGAATGCAAAGAGGAGCTTTGTGACCCACTGTCAATCATATTTAATAAATCAATAGAGTCAGGCAGAGTGCCAGAGTTTTGGAAAGTTGCTAATGTGATACCAGTTTTTAAGAAAGGAGATAGATCACTTGCGTCTAACTATCGACCAATTAGCCTAACGTCTATTGTGGGAAAGTTACTCGAATCTATAATAGCAAATAAAATTCGTCTTCATCTTGAAAAACATAAATTAATAATTGAGTCGCAACATGGTTTTATAAATGGCCGTTCATGTTTAACAAATTTGTTATCTTTTTATTCTAGCATAGTTGAGGCAGTTGATAGTGGTAAGGATTGTGATGTTGTGTACCTTGACTTTAGCAAAGCTTTCGATACAGTGCCACATGAAAGACTGATTAAAAAGATAGAGGCTCATGGTATTGGGGGTGCTATATTAAGCTGGATTAGGGCATGGCTATACCAAAGGAAACAGAGAGTTAGTATAAATGGAGTCAAGTCAGAGTGGGAAAATGTTGTAAGTGGAGTGCCTCAAGGCTCTGTCTTGGGACCTCTGTTGTTTATAATATATATAAATGATTTAGATTCAGGTTTGAGTAGCAACATTTGCAAATTTGCCGATGATACGAAAATCGGTAGGGAAATTAATTCGGAGGAGGACTCACTATCACTTCAAGTTGATCTAGATAGGGTTTTGAAATGGTCAAAGGACTGGCAGATGCAGTTTAATGCTGATAAATGTAAAGTTCTGAGGCTAGGTAATGATGATAGAGTTACAAGATACGAGCTAGATGGTGTTGAGATTGCGAAGTCGGATTGCGAAAGGGATCTGGGAGTTATAATTAGTAAGAATTTAAAACAAAAGGATCAATGCATAAATGTTCGTAATAAGGCAAATAGGACACTCGGATTTATTAATCGCAGCGTAGTAACAAGACACCTGGTGTGGTTCTCAAGCTATATCTTGCTCTGGTTAGGCCCCATTTAGATTATGCAGTTCAGTTTTGGTCGCCATATTATAGAATGGATATAAATTCACTTGAACGTGTCCAGCGTAGGATGACTAAGTTAATTCCCCAAATTAGAAATCTTTCATATGAAGAAAGATTAACAAAGCTTAATTTGCATTCACTGGAAAGGCGAAGAGTTAGGGGTGACATGATAGAGGTTTACAAGTGGATGAATGGACATAACAAAGGGGATATTAATAGGGTATTGAAAGTATCAACACAGGACAGAACGCGAAACAATGGGTATAAATTGGATAAGTTTAGATTTAGGAAAGACTTGGGTAAATACTGGTTCAGTAACAGGGTTGTTGATTTGTGGAACCAATTGCCGCGTAACATTGTGGAGGTGGGGTCCCTCGATTGTTTCAAGCATGGGTTGGACATGTATATGAGTGGGATTGGGTGGTTATAAATAGGAGCTGCCTCGTATGGGCCAATAGGCCTTCTGCAGTTGCCTTTGTTCTTATGTTCTTATGTTCTTACTCGTATCTAGCTCCGCCATCTAGTTCATGATCTTGTAATCTCTTACCAGCCTCAAATTTTCATTTATCAGCATTACACTGCATCTGCAATCTTTTGACTATTTCAAAAAACCCTATTTAACCTTGACTTGAAGTGATAGTGAGTCTTCTTC
>WNGS01074385.1:10957-21477 GCA_020271785.1 Procambarus virginalis | reverse complement strand
ACATATGACTGCTTGTGTGAGATTGGATTGTTTAGCATCCCGTAGGTAGTTTTTAACACATTGTGTAACCCCCATATAATGTAGAGAGAGAGAGAGCGAGCGAGCGAGAGAAAGCATGTAGGTTAGTAACCAGTGACTGCTGTGTCATGTTGGTCACGTTGCGATACCAGGTTACACATATGATCAGAAATAATAATACTAAAGGCTTTGCACAGAACATCCGGTCTGGGAAGGGTGAAGTGATGCTTGATGGTTAGGGCCTGGAAGGGGTGTGGGAGTGGGGATGGGGGATTGGTGGGGGGGTGGGATGGGGTGAGGGTAGGGTCATCCCAGTACCTCGCCCAAGTCACTACACCTCAAAACAGCACGAAGGTTAGACCTAACGAGACGGGTTGATGTTTCACGCATTCAGGAGTCTTGAACATTCTGTGTCATTGTCTTCTATGATAACGCTGTTGTGTTTTATAATGTCTGTACAGCGATAATGGGTGTAGGAAGAAGAGGTGATGGAGATTGAGAAAAAACACGCTTACATTTCAATTATATTTATTGGGAGAGCCGATGTTGGGATCACAGTTAACAAAATTTGTAGGTGGTGATCACGTCTCGCGCGTTGATGTGCAGATTTATTTTGAATTTCTAACTGGCGCGTCATGATTGTAACTTGAGAGAGGGAGAGAGAGAGAGAGAGAGAGAGATGGATGGATGGAGGGATGGGTGGCTGGATGGGTGGATGGATGGATGGAGGATGTGTGGATGGATGGGTGGATGGATGGATGGTGCATCCCATTACCGTCACTCCCCCAGTGCATCTTAAGAGCCTCTCCTCTCTGTTAGAAACCGCAAATGACCCTCCAACCCTCTCGCGCCTAGGGGAAGCTCCCCTCGCCCCCCTCCCTCCCTACCCCCATCAACATATGTTGGGACCCTCTCACCTACACACAGCCTCTACATAGCAATACATAGTCTCATTTTTTAATCATAAATATTATCTACCATTGGGATTAACAGCCATAGGGGGAAGGACCCCTCACTCTCCCTCCAATCTACCTGTCTACAGATTGGATGATTGACTAGGATGACCAGAAGCCTTTCCCCATCTGTCTGCTAAACCACCAAGAAATATTATTATTATTATTATTATCGTTGTAAATCGCTTAAGTGTTTAATAAAGAAATAAATTTATATAATGTGTTTACTTTTCCCCGTTTATTGCATATAATCTCTGCTGAGGGGAGATATGACGCCACCTATGCTAGAAAAGAGAAACGATTCCGGTCAAATGAGAAGTGATTGATTGATGGTTGAAGGTGATGGCCTGTTGAGTGAGCATCTCAGTCCGCTCTAAAGACATCGAAAAGTGCTTAAGGTTAATGGTTCACTTCCGTGTTGCTGCCACTCCCATTACCTCCTACCCTCCGGTCTGTCTGTCTGTCTGCCTCTTTCTTTCTCTCTACCCTCCTGGCACTTCATGGATAATGGACGTCAAAAAAATCCACAAATGACCCTAAACACTCTCCAGCCATAGGGGAAGGTCCCCTCACTCTCCCATCTTAACTCTAGCTTCCATCTCCTACCCATTCGATGGACTGAATGAAAGCCTTTCCCCATCTGTCTGCTAGTTAAACCACAAAGAAGTCTTATTATTATTAATCGTTGTAAATCGCTTAAGTGTTAATAAAAGAATATGTGGTCCTGGTCCGTATCACTCTAGAAGGTAAGGGAGGGGAGGGAGAGGGGTGTCCCACACTAGAAGGTAGGGGAGAGGAGGGAGAGGGGTGCCCCACTCTAGAAGGTAAGGGAGGGAGAGGGGTGTCCACTCTAGAAGGTAGGGGAGGGGTGTCTCACTCTAGAAGGTAAGGGAGGGGGAGGGGTGTCCCACTCTAGAAGGTAGGGAAGAGGAGGGAGAGGGGTGCCCCACTCTAGAAGGTAAGGGAGGGGAGGGGGAGGGGTGCCCCACTCTAGAAGGTATGGGGGAGGAGGGAGAGGGTGCCACACTCTAGAAGGTAAGGGATTGGAGGGAGAGGGGTGACCCACTCTAGAAGGTAATGGAGGGGAGGGGGAGGGGTGTCCCACTCTAGAAGGTAAGGGAGGGGGAGGGGTGTCTCACTCTAGAAGGTTGGGGAGTGGAGGGAGAGGGGTGCCACACTCTAGAAGGTATGGGAGAGGATGGGGAGGGGTGGCACATAGCTTCCATCCCCTACCCAACATGACACTCTCTCAAGTGCTACCAACGGAAGCTGACAAAACCACAAATGGCTCTAAACACTCTCACGCCAGAGGGGAAGCTCCCCTCACTCTCCCTCAGACTTCCTATCCCCTCCCTCCCCTACCACATCAACATATGTTGGACCTTCTAGAGCACTCATCTCTTACTCAGGCGCATAGCAATACATAGTCTTAATCAAAAAAATTATCTACACACAGGATTAAGTCTACGGAAAACAAACACACATATCATTTACTCTTAACAACATATCCACATACCTCTTACTTTAGCACATACCACATAACCCTACATACTCTCCTACACCCCAAACAACATGACCACAATCTTCCATGACCACATACCCAAACACCGGACGCTCACACGCGTCCGACACGCCACAACTTCTGGAAAATCCCCGCGCGGTGCTCTAGTCGCAAGGGGGTTCACCTGGCAGATGGCGCGCGGTGCTCTAGTCGCTGGGGGTTCCCTGGCTAGATGGTGCACGTCCCTCTAGTCCTCATTTACCCTACTGTAGTGCATTACATAATTATCAATATTGTGCAGCGTGTGATCCCCGCCTGGTTGGATACTGTTACCTAGGTAGTTTTCATGTGTCCGGACACTGGCAATAAGGTGGTATTATTTATTTAACTTAAGAGATATTTATTTTTAAATGTGTCACATTAAGGGCTACATCTTCCTTTCTTCTGACATATAGATTTTTAAGATTAATTAAAATATATGGAAACTAATTATACAATTTATTGGCTGGGTGCAGGGCTTCACACTCTCAGAGCTAGCCATCAAGTAACTATCAAAACGCATATATCTTCGTTTTCACTTCAGTTATATTTATGACAAAGGATTTTAAATGTAGCCTATATTTCTACCTTTGTGATGACATAAATACTTTCATTAATTACAATATCTAGATCAAACTAACATTGATTTTCAAAAGGTTGTATATTTTCCATCAATGGAGAGCATCAGCCAAGAAGCCTTCTTTAAAATATGAATTTCTTTCCTCACCCAATAAGATCTAATCTCTGAATAAAACGTAAAAAACGACTTGATTGTAACCTATCCACCGCTGCCCATTCGATGGGGGGAGAGGGGGTTATGTGTAGGATAAACATATCAATTGTGACACTATAGCCCTCCATATATGTCAGTTGCTTAAATTATAAACTGTACTTGTGGTCGGTCTCGAGCCCATTGTTGATGTGACAATGTGTATTGACTTTTGTAACTAGCTTATCAAGATTATAACTTGCTTGGCTATATGAATTGTGGGGCTCATTCCCTGAGCCCATTTTGTGCCTCTGTAACACTCCACTATCGCCCATAGAATGGGTATGGGGTGCATAATAAATGAACTAAACTAAGCTGTGCCTTTTTGATAACATATAAAATTATAAGCTTTATTTGTGAATCTTAATTAATTAAACAATATATCACAGAGCCTGTAGGGTTCGGTGAGATGAGCGAAGAGACATGGGATATTTTACATCAGTACAGTACATGGTAGTTTAAGTAGTGGACGCATGTCAACGAATAACGATTATATATAACAAACTATTGTCCTATGAAGTCGATTTAACTTCCAAACATATATTTTTATATAAATGTTAAATGTTTTCTGGCTAGTTATGTTAGATTTTATTAAAAATATGTATTCTACTTGTTAACATTATAATTTAAATTTGTGATAATTTGTGCAGAGAAGTGCGACAACTGGATATGCCAACAAACACTTTCCAAACAACGATATATCTTGGATAAGTCGCTCCACAACATTGACGCTTGGACCATCGACTTCATTTGATGCTACTTATTTCATAATGAAATTATATTGGTTTGGAGTAAATATATGTTTTCTCATGTTCTGCATTCAGCACCCATATTATAGTGAGTAAATATGCCATATTACTTCATTACTTAAATAATGCTAGGAGGGTTTGAGTAGCTTTGGGTCTTTAGTGGACAGAATCTCCAATAGATGGGGCGAGAGTCGCCCCATCTCTCTCGCCCGAGCAAGAGTCGAAACTAAATTTAAAATTGATATATCTTTGTCCTCGAACATGATATATTTTATTTGGTGCACTCATAATAATGTTCATATCTCGGTCTTTCTGGAGGCATATAAAACTTTAGGCTTTATTAGCGTATCTTTGTTAATTATACAATATATCGGCAAGTGCATAGGCGTCTGCACTCCATACCCGACAAGCTACTGAGCGCTACTATAAAAACATATGTATTTTCACTTGAGCTATAAATAAGTCTATTGTAATGTATTAAAATGAAGCTCATATTTCTATCTTGCTTAAGACATGTATAACATTAGTGTTTATTAACGAATTTACGTGAAATAAACATTGATCTGAGAGAGAGTTGCTCTGTCGTTCAGTCTGTACAGCTTATATTTCTATCTTTCTTGTGATATATAAAACTCTTATGTTTATTAAGGAATCTGCGTGAAATAGGCATGGTTCTGAGATGAATGCTGCGGTTTTCGAGCTTGACGAGCGATGAAAACTGCCCCTTTTATACAACTACAAATATCTTCGGTTTTACTAAAAATATTTGTCTGGTAGACGTTCTACAGATAGATCGCGTTTTTGTCTTTCTTCTGATTAATAAAAATTTTGGTTTAATAAGACATCAAGATGTTTTCAACAATATGCTTTCAGCGTTCGTCTTTTCCAACATGGGCGACCCTTTTGGAAACGCGATACTTGGGTTAACCCATCCCATAGTTGGGTCTGTTTCCATTATGGTTCGGAACATTTGTTACTTTTAAAATGCTAAGCTAACCTACATACCTAAATACATAGATACACAGATTTACGTATGCCCTACATAAAGTGTTCGAAGTGTCATGAATGTGCATTTACAAAGGTGAAATGCAATTCTGATCAGCTTCCATATGTACTTTATACACATGCATATACATACACACACACACATATACATATGTACATGCATATATATACACACACATGCATTCACATACATTTGTCTCTTTTACTCTGACAGGGTGAGATAGCTGACAGAGAGACTAGTGTGCAAATAAGCACTTAATCACTGAAGGTGATTAAGGTGCTTTTACAAGCTCAGGTGATATAGTTACATCACATACATACATTGTATAAATGATACATTACATGGTCAATCTTGGATACAAGTCCAATATATCATCAAGTGTTCCAGTACTCATATAGTAATTACACAGTTCAGCATACCTCAGCCCAGGAGGGCGAAAGTCAGACAATATGGGACATTCTTCAATATAATGTTCAAGAGAGTGCATGTTTTCTCTTTCACAAAGTTGACACATTGTGTACTCAAATCAAATGTCAAATCAAATGTTTATTTAGGTACTCGACATTTGAGTTTTGAGAAAGCTGCCAGATACGTCTATAACCCAGGCGAATTCTGGCCACTATAACATCACATTGCCGGGTTCTTGTTCTATTAGTCCCATATGTGAATGTCTCCTCACGATATCTATCATAATATTTAATGCTACAACTTTCAGGTCTTTGTGAATTTGTTAAGTCGGTGAGATCTTCATTAGATATTTGTTTAAGTATTCTCTTTGTCACTGCTAATGAAACACCCATATAAATTTCTACCACTGGTTTTCTACAGGTTGTCTTTGCAAGCATATCAACAGTGTCATGCCTCGAGATGCCAACATGTGATGGTATCCATAGGAATTTAATTTCAAATCTGTTTTCTTTAGCAGCTAAAATATTCATTCGAATATCACTGACTATTTTATGGGTGTCTCTGCTATGTGCGTTCAATGCCAGGAGTGCACTCTGCGATAGTGGGCGGTAGTGGACCCCCTACCGACCCTGTGGGCGGCAGTGGACCCTATATACTAATCCTGTGTGCGATACTGGACCCTATACTCATCCTGTGGGCGGCAATGGACGCCATACACATCAGTGGGTGTTATTGGACCACATACCCATTCTATGGGTGGATGTGATTCCCATACCCGTCCTGCGGGTGGATGTGACCCCCCATACCCATCCTGTGGGTGGTATTGGACCCCTTACTCACCTAACAGGTGGTAGTGGACAATATACCCATCCTATAGTTGCTATAGTAGACACCATACTATCTTGTTTGGCGTAGTTTACCCCATAGACATTCCAACGTAACATCGTTTTCTGTTAGCGTTCCTAAAAACATTCTTTAAATATTTTTAAAGCACAGACTATGGTATATAATATTGATTGGTGAAGCACTGTTATTCTATGTAATAATTTATAGTACTTATTATAATTTACTAAGAACAACTAATATTTCTCAAAACAAAACTACGAGCCTTCAATAGGATGTAGCTGATCTGTAATATTCTAAGAGCATGGACAATAGTAGGTAAATTTCACAACCCATGTGGGTCCTGAAAACTACGAATTTCGTTATAATTGAACCAATCACGACTATTCTGCTATCTACGTTGATGGACGGGTACTGTGAGACGTAAATTGGTACATGAGGAAGAGTTTGGGCCTTGGTAAAAAAGGTAACTGGGAATATATCACATATGTACTAAATCACATTCAACATATAGACTTTAAGCATTAAGCCATATATGTGCTGTCTTGTGTGAGGACGGGTTGTTATCTGACAATTTTATTCCTCTATTTCTCAGGAATTTGGCTGTTGCTCTCAAACCTTATACTAGTAGGTCTGCTGGTATTTTGTCCACCACAATGACAGATGTACCTGCCTAAACGTACTGATGGTTGTACCACCTCATAGACTTGGTCCTGTATCTGTTGGAAACCCTGAGATATTGATTGTCATCTGGGCTACAGGCCTTAATTGTAGTTCATCTGCCAACTTTTTAGTGACATATGTTCTCTGGGATCCTTGGTCAAACAATCCACGGCTTGGCCCTCTTATTCTGGATGGTAATTTGGGCAGTAGGCAAAGTCGTATTACCTTTAGACTTTGCCGATTGGACACTCGTTGTTTGTTGCACTTTGCAGTACTGTACTGTGGTGGAAATGCTATTTTCCACTTTGGGGTTTGGAGACTTTGTTTTGGTGTCTCTGCACAATACTGCATGGTGCTGACCCTTGTTACACCTGTTACAGGTGTGTAATTGGGTATCAGTCGTTGATGTTATGTTTCCTGAGGCACCTCGTGCAATGTTGCAAATCTCTGAGTCGCTCAACACGAGCGTCACTATCAGGAAAATTAGGACAGTGGTACATTGAATGTTTCTCATTGCAGAACAAACATGTACCCCAGCCTACTGTACGCTTGGAAGTTACCAGTTTGGGTGAACTAGTAACAGTAGGCTTGGAGGATTCTGTTGAATTGTCAGATTTTCTCCAACTTGATGTGAGAGTACTTGGTTGTTGTTTATTTGGGGTAGTTGTTTCACCCTTTAATTGACTATTATTTTCTATTTCTGAACGCTCGCAAGAGGCTTTAACTTCATGTGCACGTCGTTTGTTTATGATTTAATGCAAACCTTCAATGATGTCCTGTACTGTCAGGATGGTGTTATGTTGGTGTGTGTATAATTCATCTAGTGTATTGCTGGACAATTTTCGTTGAAGGACTACTTTGGTCATCCATTCACTAGTGGTTATATCAACCTCAAGACTGAATGTTCTTAGAAGTGACTCAAACTCCATGCTGAAGGATTGTAATGAGTCAGCAGTCTGCTCAGGTTGAGGTAAGTCCAGCAATTGTAGTACAAGATGTATGACAGATTTCTCATTGCCAGCAGTATTATCCTTAGGAAGCTGAACTGGGAAATTAGTGCTGTCGCTATTTTCATTTACATTTTCTACTTCTGGTTCAGCTTCACCTTTAATTTCAGTTTGGAGGCATGTTAACTTAGTGGCCTCAGGTATTGGGTCTTCAGAATCCACAGAGACTGTGGATAAATTGTCTGAGAAGTGTTTAATTTCTGGTGGTATAATATTGGGTGATGCTGTAGTGGGTGAGGCTTTATCCTCGTTGATTAAAGGATCTAATCTGGCTTGACATTTATTCTCAAAAAGATCCAGATCATCCATAATATTATCTACTTTATTTTATGTAGAGGCTGTTTGTTCAGATTCAATTATCCTGTGTAAGTGCTCCAACCTGGCTTGAGTTTCTTCTTCATATTGTGCTAGATCAGACAGGAATGGTTCCACATCTTCAACTACTATGTCGTCGACGTCGTCGTGGACTTGATTTTGGTAAGATTTCCTATTTGCTTTCAATATATGCAATTGGGTTTGAATCTGTAATAGTGGTATTTTCAACCGACGATAATTAATTACAGGCTCATATAACAACTGTTCATATTGGTTGAGATCTCTTGTCAGTTGACGTTTACGTGCTGTTAACGCACGCTTTGCTTTCTGTGGATTAGTCATGGTGACTTGTTAATTGGATAGTACTGGCTCATAAATTGTGAGTAAGTACGGATGGTAGCCTAGGGTAAAATTCTGCAATCACTAGGCTATAATCCAACCTCTACTAGAGGTTAGCACTTAAAATGAATACGCATTATATATATATAATCATACACACTAATGATTTGAGTGATAAACCAGTGTCACTGGAAGTACCTTTAGGTTAGCTCCTCAATTATCACCCTAGGATGGTACAGACACTAATTAATCGCTCAAAGGTGTAATGATCATAAGTAAATTATTATATACACAACTCAACTCGACCTGATAACAGTTACACCCAAAATAGGGTCTGCACCATTCATTAATGGTGCTAGGTTATTCAATGTAGTACAACTAGACTATGGTAATAAATGGGACTAGTCAATTGTAATATCCTACCCTGTTGTGGGTTGGCAATTGGTAAATATTGTATTGTGAAACCTAGTGCAATATATATTAAATAATTCTCTACTGAAGAGAAATAATATACACAATTATTGATGATAGCCTCTTAATAGCCTCTATGAAACTTCTAATACTATCAAGAAGTATTAAATATTACTAGTGACCTCACGAAATTAACACCACCAAACTCGTGGATAATCTCTCGTGAAATTAACACCACAAAATTCGTGAATAATCTTGCGAGGCACAGCAACCAATTTGGCTGGCTTTAAAATAAGCGCTCTCACTTCACAGAATAACACTGCACCAAATTGGTGAGTGACCATGAAACCGCTGATATGGCTGGACTGAGGGACTCGTGGGTTAGCTCGTTGCTACGCTGCCGGTCTTTGACTGGCGATGTATTGTTATTGTATAAATCGCACTAGTACCAATGTATTTAATGAATCCACTGGTTAACTCGGGTTCATCCCATACAAAGATGAGCAAATAATTTGTCATCCTGTTCGAAGTACCATATAATGTGGGAACCGACCTGTGAGATTTATATTTATTTAATTTTTATGAATTTATATAGAATTTATATTTACATTAATTTATATATTTTGATAGCAATTTGTATGATGTTAAGTGGACTGTATTTCTGCAATAATCTCACAAATCGATCCTTACACATTAGGGGGGTTTATATTAAATTTATATATATGCAGCCAATCAAACTAAAGTATTAAACTACATATATTAGTAATTGGAATTGGAGGTGCCTTATCCTATTGTACAGCAGGCTTAGTCCACCAGATATAACTAGGATGTAGACACCATATTATCCTCGTGAGAGGCTAGCTTCCAACACCCAAGCAACTGATGTACCAAGGTTAATTCTTGCTTCCTCTTCTTGTTCCTGTCAAAGGGCACTAGCTGTAAAGCCGGAATCCTAATATATGACAGCTATATCAGAGAAAACACTCTATATTATATAAGATAAGGACCAAGGCTTAATTACCTGTATTTAGAGGCTCTTTCTCGTGCTAACCGGTTCACCTTATATCTACCTAACATTAACTGGCCAGAAATGATTAGATAAACGGGTTTCGGTAAGACACTTCCCTTGTTTATGTTGACAGTGTGTTGATGATGGTAGCTCACTAATTTGATCTCCATAACACTTCGTCCAAGAGAAATTATAGGAGCTGAATTTCCTCCCCAGCGCCTCTGGTCTTAACATTGGCTGACCTCTTTCCCTACTCACGCTCCTGGCTTACTTGTCCAGATGTCAGTAAGTGATAGAAGGATCACATTTACTCTATTTTGATACTGATAATTAAGTTAACTCAAATGAGATTTTTAATGATATCAAAAGTCAAAAGACTAATGTATTTAAGAATAAATCCCAACAGAATAGCTGGTGAATTTATAGCACTATGTGGCAATGATATCCCATTTTCTATTGACGGAAAATTCCACTACAAGCTTTATTTTCT